>JANJGK010000050.1:2692296-2842296 GCA_039081455.1 Macrobrachium rosenbergii
CATTATTGCCTTAGATTTTATGCCTGATAAGTACCCTGCAGATTCGATCACGAACAAAGCCTGCACCTGTAGGCGACACGGAAGGCGAATGACTCTTCCATTTGGTCAAATGTGATTGTTTAGGGCTATCCGAGGTCATTGTATCTGGTGGGAAACTTTTCTATATTAACGTTGACCAGATGAGCTGCAAGCTATCGTAACATTGAGCCTGGATTTGGTATTCATTTGCAAGAGGATGGTTATTCTGTATTTATTGATTCCTTATCAGCAAAGCTTATAGGGTCTTGCAAACTGATATTCGCTTGTATTTAATGATGCATGCATAAAAAGCTTCGAGGATTTATTATACATGAAATTGACTTCCATCCATTCTTGATAGCGAACATGTCTGTCTGTGCCTTGATCAGGGTGATAGCCTGTAAAAGATCGGGTATTTAATCTAATAGCATTGTTTGTTGTAACTGCTGTAGATGGTGATTTATTAAGAACAATTGTGAGAGCTATTTCCAAAATCTTGGCTCTCGTAGAATCATCGAGAACTGTAAAGCAACCGTAAGAATCCCGTAGCCCGAACTTAGGTCTAAATGTATTCGATCACCAATCTAACCTCACAAAGGTTGGTAATAAGGATATTTGAGTATGCTGTCACCCACCCACGCCTTCGTCTCGTTCCTAACGTAAATTATAAGAGCTGTGCCATTTCTCAACAGGGAACACTTACATACACGTTCCCTTTTATTACAAGTACTTAAGAGTCAAAGGTACCCGGCTCTGTTATACTATATGATCAATCGCCTTCCAAGGCATTCTCGAATTTGGAAGTTGTACCTTTTTCATTCAATTTGAGACTATTCGGCCGTCTCAGTCGTGACCTGCCTTTCTTTAGGCAAATTGTTTTGGGTAACTTGACTATTTTTTTTTTTTATAGGAGTACTTGACTGACGTTGTTCGGTTGCAACAGAAAAAATATGATGATTTTTGAAGTCTGTTGTGTTGTTTGTTCATTTTCAGCCCGCAACGCGTTCATCATTATTCGTGACAATTTTGTAAAAGTTTTTATTGTTTTCAAGCCTCGTGCTGAACCATATATAATATGCAAATATATTGAAACTTCAAGGAGTTTTTCCTTGCCGTTCACTGACGAAAATCTACTCCCCAGCATTTTAATAAACCCAACTACAGAGGTTGAAATTCTGAGAAGCACTTGTGTGATTTTCTTTGTGCCATTCAGCGTGAATTTGTTTGGTCTGCTGTTACCTCGTAGCTGACACTTTTCCTGTTGTGTGTGACGACTCGTCAGATCAGGGGCGCCATTTCAGATTTTTGTTTGGGGGGGGTGGGGGGGCGTTCAAGATTGTTTGGCGAGCGAAGCGAGCCTAACCAACGGGGGTTTTTTGATTTTGAGCTATTTTATGAGCTTTTTGAAGCCACATGAGAGGTATTTCAGCAAAAAAAAACAAACATTGTGTATGATAGACATTTGAATTTCGGTAGGAATAATGGAAAACCAGGTGCTGTTATTTCTTGGGGCTTGGGGGTGTAAGGGGGCAACTTGAGTGGGGCGGCAGTGGTCCCCCCCCCAGCTCCCCCTAAATGACGCCCCTCCGTCAGATACTTACAGTAGGTTCAAGTTTCCAGTATGTGTAGCATGACTGTCGCTGTCTACATCTCGTCAGGAGAGATTCGCTGTTTTCCTTGCTCTAACAAGCGAGTGCAAGTCGTGGAGAGAGAGAGAGAGAGAGAGAGAGAGAGAGAGAGAGAGAGAGAGAGAGAGAGAGAGAGAGAGAGAGAGAGAGAGAGAGAGCAGTATAATTGGCATCTACTTACATTACTGATGAGTATTGACCTATCAAAAGCGGAGGCTAAATATTAAGTTACTTTTCAGAGAGACTTATTTTTTATTTTATTTTTTTTTTTTTACCCGATTCACGTTCTTGTGGCCCTGTGGCTGAATTGGCTTTGTTCGTTTCATAAGAATAGCCTGGGTCTAGTTTTGATGTGAGTGATAATTATCCTTTATTGCAAATGTGAATGCCATCCATTAATTTGCTTTGTAGTCTAAAAGTCCATGATGAATTAAGGTCTCTCTCTCTCTCTCTCTCTCTCTCTCTCTCTCTCTCTCTCTCAGATAATGGTTAATTAGTTAAAACATAACTTGATTGCCTCTCATCCCCACCTGACACATCCGAGGATGATAATGATCTGTCGGCAAGTGAACTAGAACCCGTCGGCAGTTAGGAACCTTTGTTATCGTCCTCAGATGTTGAAGGATGATCTTCCATCCTTCAGGTGGGGGAGAACCTTGGATGACGTCACCAAAATAAGTAAGCGCTCAGAGGTATATATGTTACAGTAAGATTGTGAAACCTGGGATTTCTCGAAATCCCTGAAGTTTTCAGGGAAACCGTGAAATCACCAATTCACTTAGGAACAGTTTTTGATCCCTGAGGGGCTAGTACTAAACACGGCGAAACAGTGGTTCATCTACAGTTTCGCTGTGTTTAGTACTAGCTTGTCGGGGATGAAATGCACTTAGGGACATATGATCCCCTAGGGGCTAGTACTAAACACGGCAAAACACATTTGATCCCAAGGGGCTAGTACTAAACACGGCGAAACGGTGTAGATGGATCACCGTTTCGTCGTGTTTAGTACTAGTCCTTCAGAGATCAAATGTTCTTAAGTGAATTGGTGATTTCACGAATTCCCTAAGGGATTTTGTGAAATCCCAGGTTTCACAATCTTACTGTAACATATTATACACTGTACATAGGCTACACGAGACAAAGTGGGCGAAGGAGGAACCCATTAATTAAGAAGACTGAGGACACTGGAACGTTTTCCGTTTACAAAGTGACATTGATCCTCAAATGTTGTTGTGATAAATATGTGTTGTCTATGACGACAATTTCAGAATCAATTCAACTGGCTCACTTCATTTCCCTCCCTATCGAGCCTCTTGCTTTGTTTGTGAATATTGTCGCAGAAAGGAGCGTTCACAAATCAGTGATAGTTATTTTTAGAGTTGTGATTCTGATAACGTCAGGTTGGACAAGGGCTGTGAAGAGCAGGAATAAAGATTACTTTTTCCTGACACGTTCTTCTGGGGAGGGTATTTGTTTTGTTATTTACCAAGTTCGACAGAGGTTGTTATTGCTTTTTAGGCTGGGCGGGGGCAAATAGACTTTTTCATTCAAAGTATTATTATTTTAATACTAAGTACGCAGGAAGTCTGAAATAATTTGCAGTTCAATGATTACAGCAAACGCTGGGATCATTCACATATGATCGTTTTTGTGGCTCATTCTTGCCAATCTTTAGCGCTCATGTTTGCTGTAATCGTCGAATTGCAAGTGATTTCAGACTTCCTGCGTACTTAGTATTTAAATAATAATATCTTGAATGAAAGTTTATTTTCCCCCACCGAGCCTAAAAAGCAATAACAACCTCTAATTCATTTCTCATCGCCTCTGTCGCATTTGGTAAATAACAAAATAAATATCCTCCCCCCAAAAAATGTCAAGAAAAAAATTTTGTATTCTTCCTTTTCACATCCATTTTTCAACCTGCCATCATCAGAATCACAACTCTGAAAATAACTGTAAGTGACTTGTGAACGCTCATTTCTGCCTCCAAACACTAACTCTATAACATTCTTGAGCTTTCGGTAATTAATCATCTAATATGAGCATTTTATCAGTCTGTTTTTATCTCGGGAACTTAACTGCTCGTTTAGAGCTCGCTCTCAGTATTTATTTCCGCGAAGCTTCAGCAGAAAGATCATTCGTTTGCCATGTCTACAGTCTCTCCGAGCTCCTTCATGGCCGCTTCCCCAAACATCTCTTGCAAACAGCCTGGCTTATTTAGTAATGGACTCACAGACTTAGCGCTCCAATCTGTTGTCATAACTGACATAAGAATGGTTTTCTTTTTTGAAGGGCAGAGGCAAGAATGTCTTCATAATTGGGGAATGATAAAATGCTGCCATTAAGAGCGGGGTTTAGATTAGCTCTGTGAGAGGTCAAAATATGAATAGTTCGCGGGGCAGCAAACACTTTAGTCTCGCAGTAGATGAATTTAGAATAACTTCCAGTCTCGCAGTAGATGAATTTAGAATAACTTCCAGTCTCGCAGTAGATGAATTTAGAATAACCTTACAGACAGACAGGCGATTGGCCTTCATGATCTTCTTTATCTTCTCCAAGAAGATTCTTGGACAACTCTTCTATAGTATATATATATATATATATATATATATATATATATATATATATATATATATATATATACATATTATATATGTATATATTTGTTTCTACATAACATACACAAATTGTTGTTTACCAGTCATGGTAATAAATTAATTTACTTAATTTTTTCGTCTACACTAATTTGTGTACACCAAATAATATTAACTCGAAACACAGGTTAAGAGATTTATATAAAATACTGAACCAAAACAATTCATTTACAGTTACATTATAATATATACCGAAGTACAAACATGTTTAATATTGTATTAAAAAATGTTTATGCATAGTGTTAACGTCAAATTACAAGACGGCAGTGCATTGATTCATTCTACTGTATGAGAATGAAATAACTTAATTATTGTCTTTTACATACGGCTATTAATTGGTAGTTGAAGTTTTAAACTTTCTCTTTTTATTCAACATTTTGTTAGCTACAATATAGTTTTTCTTGGGAACAATAATTATTCAATAAAACGTTAGAAACCAATACTATTAATTTTGCTGTACAATAACCTTCATTACTTATTGGAGTAGCATATTTATTATTTAACCTTTGACCTTTATAAGGGGATTTTACATTCATTATCGCCCATCAAATGTAGTGTAAAAAAAAATTACATAAATCTGCAACTTCTGAACAAAAAGGGAAATAGTAATTTTTTCCAAGGGTTAGTAAACCTTGAATGAGATACTCGTTGAATATTTGTAAAGCTAAATGAACACACTGTTTCTCAAAGGTGGGCGAGGAGAATACTTTTCATGGCAGTTTATAATAATGTTTCAAGAGTAAACCATCTTCTATCTCATGAAGTTTTTTCAGAGCTGAATGGTCCATGATGAATTTCATTTTCTAAAATATGATTTCCATCAAAGGAGAACCGTGGGAACTTCATTGTTCAAATTCAATTCAAATTCAAAAATTTTATTGATAATTTACATCAAAAACTTCATTGTTTTATTTGTATCTTTCTGGCCAAGCCAATTATTCCCGGTAGCCTACATCTCAACAAGTGTACTGAATTTCCGCCTTTATAATCAAAATATGGTTTCAAGTGAGTTTCATCCACTGTCAGTAACACTGTTTTGTCATTGGGTGGTAATGATTTACATTTTTTCTTAAAATGTACATCAGAAAATGAGTCATTTTTTTTGGAGACACACTCCTGATGGTAGAGTACCTCAGCAATATTAGGAATTCCTTATCTCTCAAGAGTATAACTTTAAGGGGAACAATATAAAAAAAAAAATCAGCTCTGATGAATAATCAAATTTATTCAGTCATTAACTGCAGTTGTTCAAATATGAATTTCAGCACAAGCAAAAGTTCAACTGATCATACAAAATTATTGCCAAAAATGAAATCACTAATTTTATAACAGCAATGCTATTGCAGGTTTTAGAAATACACTCGGCAATGTCAGATCTCTGCAAGTTATTCAATATCTACTCAATGATATTAGTATCATGAACCTCTGTAGGAATCATTAAATCTTTTAAGTGACGTACTTCAGAAACATGAACAACGCATGTACTGTGCAGTTAGCCTTCACAGTAGGTAGGGTACTGTGTTGTACAGTATGCTATTTCATGAATCTGTACCCAACTGTTACCTGTGGAAGAGGAAAGATGGTCTTTTAATATTTGTATGAAATGTATATATGAGCATTAAAACACAGTAATGCCATGAGGTTAGGTTAGTTTTATTGACATCCTTTCTGTAACTGTAACCTGTAACCCTAGAAAACTAGGCCAGTCTAATTTTATCCACCTTAACCAAACTAGGTCCAATGAGGTTTGTCTCTTACCTTTGACTACTGGCAATGGTAACTTGCCTACTTCTTAATCACTGTACTGTACATCCACTTGTGATGAACCCAACTTCTATGTCTGTGCCATTTCCAAAGCTCTTGCTAAGTCCTACACTGGGAGTTGTCTGGACACAGGCTACACAGGGAGTTGTCTGGGTAATTCTAAGCCGGCTGTCCGCGGTGAGCTAGCCTGTGGCAATTGACGTTTTCCTGTGTTATTTGACGTGTTGAACAAGATTTTAAAATAACATTTTGGCTGTCGGCTGTAACTAAAATGTAATTGACCCTTGAAAACTGCACATCTATAGTGTGGGTCACATACAGCTCATGGGTAAATTACAGCATAGCAGCAGCCTACCGGCAAAATGTTACCGTAGATTCATGTATAGCAAGCAAAACAACACAGAAAACGTCAATTGCCATAGTCTAGCTCAACTGGACACTATTCGTTGCTTGCGACCGGGGTGAAGAAACTTAACACGTAAGCAAAGCCGCCATCTTTGGTTACGTAACCACTAGGGAGCCATATGTTCAGCTGTGGGGGGGGAGGTGGGGTTACAGCACTTCACAGAAAGTATGAGTTGGTAAAGTGACGTAGGACTTAAGTAAAGACGTGGCAGTAAATAACAGTTACCCCCCAAAAAATAATGCTTCCATATAAAAAACACAATGGTAAATCTATATATTAGCTCCGTGCCTGTTTCTACCTTTTCAACTGGTTTTTTCTACACTTTTAGGGGTTCTGATACTGGCAGTGCATCTGTTTGTTGTTGGCCAAATGGAATGTCCCTTCTCTGTGTTTAGTACTGGCCCGGGGGGGTGGGTGTTACACATACGTTAACAAGTTATTGCACTTGCCGGACGGGATATGAACCGTTCGAAACAGATGTACCCGTGCTCTGTCTTGTGAAGATCGCGTATGGAAGCCCTTGTTGGATGGACTTCACAGGTTAATTACACTCGAGCGCCAAAAATTAAAGGTAAATTCATAATTAGCAACCAAAAAACTGTAGAAAAAGGTAATATTACAACATGATTGGTTTAGTACGCCCAACCCCCAAAACACCCGCCAACTACTCTCACAGTTAGGGGCATTGAGTGAACCGAAATCTCCCCTGTAAATCGACGCATGCGTGAAAAGTGCCTTTGGAATGGCTCCCGCTGTCCATTTATCCGGCCTTTTTTTTTCCGCTTGTTTTTTGTGTTCCAAATGGCACATGTAACAGGAAACACAACAGTAAGGTGCCCAAACCTTTTCCCCAAGTTATTTACCCCACCCAGAACCCCAGATTCCCAACGGGTCCTTACCGTTAGCTTTTCTCGAAACTGTTTTCACCCACCCAAAACCCAGATTCTCAACAGGTCCCTCTTACTGTCGGCAACATTTCTAAGGTAAATTACGGCTCAATTACTTTTGGCCACTAAAATATTACCTTGAATTCTTGTTCAGTAGGTAAAGTTCTATAGAAAAACGTCAACTGCCATAGGTTAGCTCATCGCGGACAGCCAGGTTAGATCTACTGTTGTCTGGATATAGGCTACACTGGGAGTTGTCTGGACAAAGGCTACACTGGGAGTTGTCTGGACAAAGGCTACACTGGGAGTTGTCTGGACATAGGCAACATTGGGAGTTCTGTGTTAAGTCTAGTTTATATGAATTCCAACTAAAATTTAATTTAAGCTAAACCAGTCTTTCTTTACATTGCACTTTACCTTGCTGCTCACAACACCTACCTAAATCCCTTTTTCTGGCTACAGAATTCTTAGGCTATACTTGGGTGTAGGCTATACTTGCAAAGGCCTAACTCATGTTACCTTACCTGACAAACCTAACTGTATGTTATCCTAATATGGAATGGAATGGAATATGAAATTTAGGCTTAAAGCCAAGCACTGGAATCCGCGGGATTACTCAGCGCTAGTTATCGTCATGTTATCCAGAGGCAAAAGTCAAACACTTGTTGCAGTGAACTTAGTGCTGAGTTTACCTACTTACCATACTAAGTTCGTTCAATAAAACACACTTGATATATCCGTGGCACGCTACTTCATTTTGCCATGTAAGTTTTGCGGTCCAATTAACAAATAAAACGACGGAACTAGAGAAAACCTCGTACTCAGATGAAGTACAGGAAGGAAGCTTGAGAGAGAAAGACCGCTAACATCGGAATACCAGGGTCGATGTCATCACGTCATGACATCATATCCAACAGGCCCTGTCTCTCGGTGGTCTTGGGTGTACCCTCACCAAAAGATCTGCTCATGAAGCCTCTCTCGGAATAGTGATGATGGTGACAAGTATTATGAGTGATGATGGTGATGAGATTACTCTTCATGTCTTCTTTTTCCTTCTTAGGCTGTCATTTCCAAGCAGTTCTCCAACATCCTTCAGGGGAAATATATATTATTTTATCTTTTTAACGTAGTTGGGACTGAAAATAAGCTCTCTGCAATGCTTCTTCGTGTTCAGCTTAAAGAGATATCATTTCGAAAATGCGAAAATAATTGAATAAGCGTCATATTTCTGAGCATATTCTTTTTTTCTAATGCTTATTTCAATAAGTGAAATTTGCCAAACGTGCAGTACTGTCTCTGAGGAATGAGAGAGAGAGAGAGAGAGAGAGAGAGAGAGAGAGAGAGAGAGAGAGAGAGAGAGAGAGAGAGAGAGAGGGCAGTTGTTTCAATGGCTTCTGTCCTGAACGAATCAGCCGGTGCCAAGTTCTCCCAAGTTTCCAAACTAATTGTTTTTGCTTTTGTATTTAATTTTTAAGTCTCACTTTCTTCATTACCTTCCTATTGAATAGTGCAGTGAAACAAAAGCTGACTGATAGATACTTTGAACTGTTGTTTTGACTCTACACCTACAATCAAGGTATAGTCACCTGTTATTATGTCTATTCTTCCTTTTATTATTTTTCTGACTAAACCTTTCCCATTCCCGGCGTTTTACATGAAGAATAAGAGGACTTTATTTCTCGGTATAATGTGGTTCGGATTCCACAACAAGCTGTAGGTCCCGTTGCTAGGTAACCAATTGGTTCTTGGCCACGTAAAATAAATCTAATCCTTCGGGCCAGCCCTCTCTAGGAGAGCTGTTCATCAGCTCAGTGGTCTGGTTAAACTAAGGTATACTTACTTTACCGTCCAACCTCTCGACCTCTATATTATTTCTGTCTATCAGTAGTTCTGTCTCCTCGTCTTACTTTGTACCTCATCTCATTATCTGGATTTCTCCATCTTGCTCTCCAGCCTCTCCGACTCTCTTTCCACTGTCCTAAGAAGCGTGGAATACCCGGAAGTGGCCACCCAGTGCTTGGCTTACGACCTCAATATCGAGATGCATTCATTCCCATTTGTCATCGACAGACTAGTAGGGCAGGACGTTGCTGTCTGTACGATATTTTCCGCGAAATATTTCATTCTTGCTCTGACCCTTCTCCAGACTTTGCCGTCAGTAATCTCAATTGTTTTTTTTTTTTTTTAATAATCGCAAAGGTGAGGTGTTGCGCCCTTCGCTTAGATTTGTTTCTAAATTGGCTGTAGAAGGAATTGTTTTAGGGCTAGAAACTGATTTCTCTTCAAATTGATGTCTCTTTTTAGTTTCTGTAAAAGAGAACTATAGAGATGACTACTTGTCTGGCCATTCCCACTTTCTCTGTCCACCCTCAGATCTTAAAAACCACTGAGGCTAGAGGGCTGCAAATTGGAATGTTGATCATCCACTCTCCAGTCATCAAACATACCAAATTGCAGCCCTCTAGCCTCCTCAGTAGTTTTTATTTTAAGGTTAAAGTTAGCCATGATCGTTAAGTATACCTTAGTTTTACCAGACCACTGAGCTGATTAACAGCTCTCCTAGAGAGGGCTGGCCCGAAGGATCAGACTTATTTTACGTGGCTAAGAACCAATTGGTTACTTAGCAACGGGACCTACAGCTTATTGTGGAATCCGAACCACATTATAGCGAGAAATGAATTTCTATCACCAGAAATAAATTCCTCTAACTCTTCATCAGCCGGCCGGGGAATCGAACTCCTGCCCAGCGAGTGCCAGTCTGCAGCTCTACCGACTCACCCAACGAAGAGCTGGCCATGATCGTGCGTCTGGCACTGCTACAGGTGCCGACAACACAGGCCACCACCTGGCTGTGGGTGAAAGTTTCATGGGCCGACGCTGAGAGTTTCATACAACATTATACGCTGTACAGAAAACTCGATTGCACTGAAGAAACTTCGGCCTATTTTTTATACTTGTTTATTTGAATCTAACCTAATTTCAAAGAATCCACTATGAGTGAGGTTATTGCAGTCGTATCGGAAAATATAAAGTGTTCTCCAGTGACTATTGCCCTAAACTTTAATTCTAAGTTGCGTGTTTACTTCGGAAGAGGCTTCTTTTCACAAAAACCCTCCAATTTCAGGCTACATCAGGGCTCCAGTTGACCTGTGGGGTTGTACATACCTACATTTGGTGTCGAACAGCATTCATCTAGCCTCATGCTGACCTGTTCGAGCGCTGCTGACCTCCAGATCTTGGAAGACCAGCTGTTTAGTGAACACGCTCCTTCCGTCTGCTGATGGGGTGCCGACTGAACCAAAAGAAATTCATCATATGTACAATTTGTTCATCATATTTTCTCTGTGACTATAGTATGATGGAAGACTATATCATAAAGTTTTTATAAATCTATTTGACGCCAGATCTCACGACCAATGCTTTTTATTCTTTCCCATTTTTCCCTCTTTCTCTACATTACCCTTCACCCCCTTTTCGTTTCCGGTGGCCTTCGAAAGAGCCTTTGCTTTGGTGTCAAGTGCTCTGGGGAGAATTGGAGGTTCGCTCCTCCTCGGCCTCTCAACACCGGGGGAGTTTTCGGTGTCTTCCCAGGGCCTTTCCATTTTGCCCTTATGTTTAAACTTTACATTTATATGTAGGAACAGAGAGCGGGATCTGGAATGAACTTGCTGTTATCATGGGTAAGGGAGAGCTGGGGAAAATCACCTGGAAGAAATTCCTTGGAGAAGGAATTCGTCCGAGACGAAAGCGGTCAAAGCCTCTGGGAGCTGGTACAGAGTTGCAATCAGTCGAGCAAGAATATTATATATATATATATATATATATATATATATATATATATATATATATATATATATATATATATATATATATATAATTCAGGCCTTCATCTTGAGAGGAATGACTCAGCAACAAATTGGAGGACTTGGGAGCAAGAGAAAAAAGTAAAAAATGCACAGAAGTTTCTTCGACGCTATCAAGTTTTCTGTATAGTTTATAAATACTGTATGAAACTTTCAGCCGCGGCCAATGAAACTCAGCCACGGTCCGGTGGTGGCCTGTGTTGTTGGTGCCTATAGCGGTGCCAGAAGTACGATCATGGCTAACTTTAACCTTAAATAAAATAAAAACTACTGAGGCTAGAGGACTGCAATTTGGAACGTTTGATGACTGGAGGTTGGATGATCAACATACCAATTTACAGCCATCTAGCCTCAGTATTTTTTAAGATTGGGGGTGGGGGGGGGGGGCAGAAAAGTGCATACAGAAAAAGTGCGGACGGACAGACAAAGCCGTCACAACAGTTTCCTTTTACAGAAAACCAAAACACGAGATTCAGGACCCAGGGGACGTCAAAGCAACGGTAAGCCTGAGACTAAGTACTGGACAACAAACATCACGTTAGAGGAAAGGTATGTAGGCCTACTTCATGGAAGAAAGAGCAATCCGGCAGGAAGAAGGTGCAGCAGGATTTTCACAAAAATAATCTTTAAAATCATTGACATCGACTCCAGATTTAATTTGATTTCACGTGCAAATCTTACGCTGCTTAGAGTACTTCATGAAATTTGACATGTCAAGTATTTTCTACTTGATTTCAAGCGAAGCCAGAAGACCCGAGAAGTCGAACAGAAATCAGTCATTCACACTTAATAGATAACTTCTTATTAATGACGTTTAAGTTAAATCACTTTGGAGTTTCGCTTTCGTGAGATATTTTGCACTGGGCGCTTTGCTTATTGTGAACTGCACCGACATGGCGGGAGGAATACGGAGGAACTTCGCACTGAACCCGAAGCTCCCGGGTTTTGTCCTCAGGAAGTCTTTCCAATAGGCGGTTGGCCAGCTCTGGGTTCCTAGAGACGGCTTCTCTCTCTCTCTCTCTCTCTCTCTCTCTCCCTCTCTCTCTCTCTCTCTCTCTCTCTCTCTCTCTCTCTCTCTCTCTCTCTCTCCCAAGCGCGCGCACATTTTACTACCTTTCGTGAGGCACGAATTTTGCTAACTCAGTTTTCACTAAAATTGGTTTTACATTGTGAATGATAATTGGTCTACGCTTTGTCATATTTGAATAACTGAGCGATATTTCTTATGAATGGCCGATATTCAAGCTGGACCTGTTTAAGAATATGAAAGCTAAATAGTAATAAATCACGTTCATGTTCGACTTTTGGCTTAGCGAAGCTCTCTTGATTCTGCTTATTGCTAACCGCTTCACATTCTTGACAATAACCAGCGTCTTATTACTCTCAGAGCTCTCCCGCAAGGTGTTATCCCGTGACTCTCGCTCTGCTTGGAAAGCTTTGCCGATGAAAGGACTGTTGAGCTCAATTTACTTGCAGGCGCCAATGGAAGGGCTGACTGAACCTTCCATCAAAGGAGAAGTACATTTTCCCCACTAGTGGATCCAGGGGGGCGGGGGCACCTGGGCACGTGCCCCCTCCTGAAAAATGACAAAATAATGATATTGAAAATTTAGATACTAATAACAAATGAGAAATATAAAATTAGGAAAAAATAAAAATCTAATATAGAAATAAAATTAAGTGAAAAAAATAATAATAATCTTAAGGATAAAATAATAATGGATTCGATATTTCCTGATAGAGCAGGCGATTGCTGTCCATTTCACACACACACACACACACACACACACACACACATATATATATATATATATATATATATATATATATATATATATATATATATATATATATATATATATATATATATGTGTGTGTGTGTGTGTGTGTGTGTGTGTGTGTGTGTGTGTGTGTGTATAGCATGAAAATTGGTGCCCCCACGAAATTTTTCTGGATCCACTAATGGTTTTCCCTGTGGAGATGGCATGGAAGGAGAAACATGAATATCTGGTGAATCTTGACCCTGACAGTAAAAATCAACTTCCTGAAGAGATTTTCATAAGATATGTAGGCCTACTCCCATTTCTTTAAAACAGAGGAACGGATGATGTCAACCTCAACATTTCTACATCACGAGAGAAACTACAGATGAGGGTGGAAGGAGGAAGACTCGGCAAGAACGAAACTGAAACGACAAGGAGACTCATTAGGGTCGTCCTTCAAACGTACGCGAGACAAACGTCAATTAGACGTCAACACTTGTTGTAGCTCCTGTTGGCATTGAAGATCCGCCGTGAGAAACTTTTAGTTGACTATATACTTGAAAATACTCTTTGTCATTTGAACTCTGATGGCATAATAAGGACTGCTTCATGTTGGTATTTCTGCACCCCACTCTCCAGTGACCCTGCAGCCTTACTTTAAATAAAATCAGTTACATGTTATTTTACCTGAATTATTGGCATATTGCGTATTTTGTCACATTCACAAGATTAAGAATAGATTTCAATAAAGAAATATGGCAGTTATTACCTTAAAACACCGTCATTAAATAACAGCAGTTATGAAAAGTCAAAAGCTTATTTCTCGATAATTCTTACGTCACCTTTAAGTCCAGAACATCGTGTTCTTTTGATATTGAATAGAAGAACAAGAAGAGAGCAGCTGTATTTGCAAGTTGCCACAATGCTTCAGGCAGGGCAACCGATCAAGACTACAGTTTACCCCAAAGCCAAATCAAAGTCCTTCAAAAGGAGGCATCGCGCTTACCCCATTCAAATGGGAAAACAAGCACGTTAAAAGAAGGTAATGTTTCAGTCACAACGTTTTGTTGTCAGAGGTCAGACCCTGTGTACTATGCTGCGAGTGTTATAGCCTATAATACCACTGTTGAGGAACGTGCAACGCTAAATATGGTGGGAAAGACTAAAAGAAGGTACGTCGAAGAAGCAACCTTTGGCCAAACTGAAAAGGAACAAACAACTGGAGAATGGAAGACATCGCCATGAAGAGAGGATCAGCATGGTGCTCAAGAGTAAGTGTCACGGATTATATGGATTATTTTTTATATAATATATAGGTATTATTTTATAAGTTGCCGGTACACGATATGAAATTGTAACCTACATTTTTTAAAAGAGCTCTACATCAAATTATGACTTATAAGGTATGTCAATACCAGACCCCCGCCCCCTCCGTAACTAAATATGGCGAAATTGTAACCCGTAAACACCCCCATTTTACGGGGTATTATTTTATATTGGCAACTTATAAAGCTTTACCAATATATATATATATATATATATATATATATATATATATATATATATATATATATATATATATATATATATATGTATATATATATATAAAATTTTCATTATTGCCGAAGATTTTAAGCCTGATAAGTACCTGCAGATTCGATCACGAACAAAGCCTACACCTGTAGGCGACCCCGAGGGCGACACGGAAGGCGAATGACTCTTCCATTTGGTCAAATGTGATTGTTTAGGGCTATCCGAGGTCATTGTATGTGGTGGGGAAACTTGTTTTCTATATTAACGTTGACCAGATGAGCTGCAAACTATCATAACATTGAGCCTGGATTTGGTATTCGCAAGAGGATGGTTATTCTGTATTTATTGATTCCTTATATATCAGCAAAGCTTATAGGTTCTTGCAAACTGATATTCGCTTGTATTTAATGATGCATGCATAAAAAGCTTCGAGAATTTATTATACGTGAAATTGACTTCCATCCATTCTTGATCGCGAACATGTCTGTCTGTGCCTTGATTAGGGTGATAGCCTGTAAAAGACCGGGTATTTAATCTTATAGCATTGTTTGTTGTAACTGCTGTAGATGGTGATATATTAAGAACAATTGTGAGAGCTATTTCCAAAATCTTGGCTCTCGTAGAATCATCGAGAACTGTAAAGCAACCGTAGGAATCCCGTAGCCCAAACTTAGGTCTAAATGTATTCGATCACCAATCTAACCTCACAAAGGTTGGTAATAAGGATATTTGAGTATGCTGTCACCCACCCACGCCTTCTTCTTCTTCTTCCTAACGTAAATTATAAGAGCTGTGCCATTTCTCAACACGGAACACTTACATATACGTTCCCTTTTATTACAAGTACTTAAGAGTCAAAGGTACACGGCTCTGTTATACTGTATGATCAATCGCCTTCCAAGGCATTCTCGGATTTGGAAGTTGTACCTTTTTCATTCAATTTGAGACTATTCGGCCGTCTCAGTCGTGGCCTGCCTTTCTTCAGGCAAATTGTTTTGGGTAACTTGACTATTTTTTTTATAGGCGTACGTGACTGACGTTGTTCGTTTGCAACAGAAAAAATATGATGATTTTTGAAGTCTGTTGTGTTGTTTGTTCATTTTCATCCCTCAGCGCGTTCATCATTATTCGTGACAATTTGGTAAAAGTTTTTATTGTTTTCAAGCCTCGTGCTGAACCATATATAATATGCAAATATATTGAAACTTCAAGGAGTTTTTCCTTGCCGTTCACTGACGAAAATCTACTCCCCAGCATTTTAATAAACCCAACTACAGAGGTTGAAATTCTGAGAAGCACTTGTGTGATTTTCTTTGTGCCATTCAGCGTGAATTTGTTTGGTCTGCTGTTACCTCGTAGCTGACACTTTTCCTGTTGTGTGTGACGACTCGTCAGATCAGGGGCGCCATTTCAGATTTTTGTTGGGGGGGGGGGGGGTCAAGATTGTTTGGCGAGCGAAGCGAGCCTAACCAACGGGAGTTTTTTGATTTTGAGCTATTTTATGAGCTGTTTGAAGCCACATGAGAGGTATTTCAGCAAAAAAACAAACATTGTGTGTGATAGACATTTGAATTTCGGTAGGAATAATGGAAAACCAGCTGCTGTTACTTCTTGGGGCTTGGGGGTGTAAGGGGGCAACTTGAGTGGGGCGGCAGTGGTCCCCCCCCCAGCTCCCCCTAAATGACGCCCCTCCGTCAGATACTTACAGTAGGTTCAAGTTTCCAGCATGTGTAGTATGACTGTCGCTGTCTACATCTCGTCAGGAGAGATTCGCTGTTTTCCTTGCTCTAACAAGCGAGTGCAAGTCGTGGAGAGAGAGAGAGAGAGAGAGAGAGAGAGAGAGAGAGAAGAGAGAGAGAGAGAGAGAGAGAGAGAGCAGTATAATTGACATCTTACAACATTAGTGATGAGTATTGACCTATCAAAAGTGGAGGCTAAATATTAAGTTACTTTTCAGAGAGACTTGTTTTTTTTTATTTTTTTTTTTTTACCCGATTCACGTTCTTGTGCCCCTGTGGCTGAGTTGGCTTTGCCCGTTTCATAAGAATAGCCTGGGTCTAGTTTTGATGTGAGTGATAATTATCCTTTATTGCAAATGTGAATGCCATCCATTAATTTGCTTTGTAGTCTAAAAGTTCATGATGAATTAAGCTCTCTCTCTCTCTCTCTCTCTCTCTCTCTCTCTCAGATAATGGTTAATTAGTTAAAACATAACTTGATTGCCTCTCATCCCCACCTGACACATCCGAGGATGATAATGATCTGTCGGCAAGTGAACTAGAACCCGTCGGCAGTTAGGAACCTTTGTTATCATCCTCAGATGTTGAAGGATGATCTTCCATCCTTCAGGTGGGGGAGAACCTTGGATGACGTCACCAAAATAAGTAAGCGTTCAGAGGTATATATGTTACAGTAAGATTGTGAAACCAAAAATTTCGCGAAATCTCTGAACCTTTCAGGGAAACCGTGAAATCACCAATTCACTTAGGAACAGTTTTTGATCCCTGAGGGGCTAGTACTAAACACGGCGAAACAGTGGTTCATCTACACTGTTTCGCTGTGTTTAGTACTAGCTTGTCGGGGATGAAATGCACTTAGGGACATTTGATCCCCTAGGGGCTAGTACTAAACATAGCGAAACAGTGGTTCATGTACACTGTTTTGATGTGTTTAGTACTAGCTTGTCGGGGATCAAATGCACTTAGGGACATTTGATCCCCAAGGGGCTAGTACTGAACATGGCAAAACACATTTGATCCCAAGGGGCTAGTACTAAACACGGCGAAACGGTGTAGATGGATCACCGTTTCGTCGTGTTTAGTACTAGTCCTTCAGAGATCAAATGTTCTTAAGTGAATTGGTGATTTCACGAATTCCCTAAGGGATTTTGTGAAATCCCAGGTTTCACAATCTTACTGTAACATATTATACACTGTACATACACGAGACAAAGTGGGCGAAGGAGGAACCCATTAATTAAGAAGACTGAGGACACTGGAACGTTTTCCATCGACAAAGTGACGTTGATCCTCAAATGTTGTTGTGATAAATATGTGTTGTCTATGACGACAATTTCAGAATCAATTCAACTGGCTCGCTTCATCTCCCTCCCTATCGAGCCTCTTTCTTTGTTTGTGAATGTTGTCGCAGAAAGGAGCGTTCACAAATCACTGATAGTTATTTTTAGAGTTGTGATTCTGATAACGACAGGTTGGACAAGGCCTGTGAAGAGCAGGAACAAAGATTACTTTTTCCTGACACGTTCTTCTGGGGAGGGTATTTGTTTTGTTATTTACCAAGTTCGACAGAGGTTGTTATTGCTTTTTAGACTGGGCGGGGGCAAATAGACTTTTTCATTCAAGGTATTATTATTTAAATACTAAGTACTCAGGAAGTCTGAAATAATTTGCAGTTCAATGATTACAGCAAACGCTGGGATCATTCACATATGATCGTTTTTGTAGCTCATTCTTGCCAATCTTTAGCGCTCATGTTTGCTGTAATCGTCGAATTGCAAGTGATTTCAGACTTCCTGCGTACTTAGTATTTAAATAATAATGCCTTGAATGAAAGTTTATTTGCCCCCACTTAGCCTAAAAAGCAATAACAACCTCTAATTCATTTCTCATCGCCTCTGTCGCACTTGGTAAATAACAAAATAAATATCCTTCCTCCAAAAAATGTCAAGAAAAAATATTTTGTATTCCTCCTTTTCACATCCATTTTTCAACCTGCCATCATCAGAATCACAAATCTGAAAATAACTGTAAGTGACTTGTGAACGCTCATTTCTGCCTCCAAACACTAACTCTATAACATTCTTGAGCTTTCGGTAATTAATCATCTAATATGAGCATTTTATCAGTTTGTTTTTATCTCGGAAAGTTAACTGCTCGTTTAGAGCTCGCTCTCGGTATTAATTTCCGTGAAGCTTCAGCAGAAAGATCATTCGTTTGCCGTGTCTACAGTCTCTCCGAGCTCCTTCGTGGCCGCTTCCCCAAACAACTCTTGCAAATAGCCTGGCTTATTTAGTAATGGACTCACAGACTTAGCGCTCCAATCTGTTGTTATAACTGACATAAGAATGGTTTTCTTTTTTGAAGGGCAGAGTCAAGAATGTCTTCATAATTGGGGAATGATAATATGCTGCCATTAAGAGCGGGGTTTAGATTAGCTCTGTGAGAGGTCAAAATATGAATAGTTCGCGGGGCAGCAAACAATTCTAGTCTCGCAGTAGATGAATTTAGAATAACTTCCAGTCTCGCAGTAGATGAATTTAGAATAACTTCCAGTCTCGCAGTAGATGAATTTAGAATAACTTCCAGTCTCGCAGTAGATGAATTTAGAATAACTTCCAGTCTCGCAGTAGATGAATTTAGAATAACTTCCAGTCTCGCAGTAGATGAATTTAGAATAACTTCCAGTCTCGCAGTAGATGAGTTTAGAATAACTTCCAGTCTCGCAGTAGATGAATTTAGAATAACTTCCAGTCTCGCAGTAGATGAATTTAGAATAACTTCCAGTCTCGCAGTAGATGAATTTAGAATAACTTCCAGTCTCGCAGTAGATGAATTTAGAATAACTTCCAGTCTCGCAGTAGATGAATTTAGAATAACTTCCAGTCTCGCAGTAGATGAATTTAGAATAACTTCCAGTCTCGCAGTAGATGAATTTAGAATAACTTCAGTCTCGCAGTAGATGATTTAGAATAACTTCCAGTCTCGCAGTAGATGAATTTAGAATAACTTCCAGTCTCGCAGTAGATGAATTTAGAATAACTTCCAGTCTCGCAGTAGATGAATTTAGAATAACTTCCAGTCTCGCAGTAGATGAATTTAGAATAACTTCCAGTCTCGCAGTAGATGAATTTAGAATAACTTCCAGTCTCGCAGTAGATGAATTTAGAATAACTTCCAGTCTCGCAGTAGATGAAGTTAGAATAACTTCCAGTCTCGCAGTAGATGAATTTAGAATAACTTCCAGTCTCGCAGTAGATGAATTTAGAATAACTTCCAGTCTCGCAGTAGATGAATTTAGAATAACTTCCAGTCTCGCAGTAGATGAATTTAGAATAACTTCCAGTCTCGCAGTAGATGAATTTAGAATAACCCTTTCCAGTCTCGCAGTAGATGAATTTAGAATAACTTCCAGTCTCGCAGTAGATGAATTTAGAATAACTTCCAGTCTCGCAGTAGATGAATTTAGAATAACTTCCAGTCTCGCAGTAGATGAATTTAGAATAACTTCCAGTCTCGCAGTAGATGAATTTAGAATAACTTCAGTCTCGCAGTAGATGAATTTAGAATAACTTCCAGTCTCGCAGTAGATGAATTTAGAATAACTTCCAGTCTCGCAGTAGATGAATTTAGAATAACTCTTCAGTCTCGCAGTAGATGAATTTAGAATAACTTCCAGTCTCGCAGTAGATGAATTTAGAATAACTTCCAGTCTCGCAGTAGATGAATTTAGAATAACTTCCAGTCTCGCAGTAGATGAATTTAGAATAACTTCCAGTCTCGCAGTAGATGAATTTAGAATAACTTCCAGTCTCGCAGTAGATGAATTTAGAATAACTTCCAGTCTCGCAGTAGATGAATTTAGAATAACTTCCAGTCTCGCAGTAGATGAATTTAGAATAACTTCCAGTCTCGCAGTAGATGAATTTAGAATAACTTCCAGTCTCGCAGTAGATGAATTTAGAATAACTTCCAGTCTCGCAGTAGATGAATTAGAATAACTTCCAGTCTCGCAGTAGATGAGTTTAGAATAACTTCCAGTCTCGCAGTAGATGAATTTAGAATAACTTCCAGTCTCGCAGTAGATGAATTTAGAATAA
Source organism: Macrobrachium rosenbergii (assembly GCA_039081455.1). Classification (NCBI taxonomy): domain Eukaryota; kingdom Metazoa; phylum Arthropoda; class Malacostraca; order Decapoda; family Palaemonidae; genus Macrobrachium; species Macrobrachium rosenbergii. The sequence goes on from JANJGK010000050.1 coordinate 2,712,649, forward strand.
CTTCCAGTCTCGCAGTAGATGAATTTAGAATAACTTCCAGTCTCGCAGTAGATGAATTTAGAATAACTTCCAGTCTCGCAGTAGATGAATTTAGAATAACTTCCAGTCTCGCAGTAGATGAATTTAGAATAACTTCCAGTCTCGCAGTAGATGAGTTTAGAATAACTTCCAGTCTCGCAGTAGATGAATTTAGAATAACTTCCAGTCTCGCAGTAGATGAGTTTAGAATAACTTCCAGTCTCGCAGTAGATGAATTTAGAATAACTTCCAGTCTCGCAGTAGATGAATTTAGAATAACTTCCAGTCTCGCAGTAGATGAGTTTAGAATAACTTCCAGTCTCGCAGTAGATGAATTTAGAATAACTTCCAGTCTCGCAGTAGATGAGTTTAGAATAACTTCCAGTCTCGCAGTAGATGAATTTAGAATAACTTCCAGTCTCGCAGTAGATGAATTTAGAATAACTTCCAGTCTCGCAGTAGATGAATTTAGAATAACCTTACAGACAGACAGGCGATTGGCCTTCATGAATCTATATCTCCTCCAAGGAGATTCTTGGACAACTCTCTCTTCTATAGTATATATATATATATATATATATATACATACATATTATATATGTATATATTTGTTTCTACATAACATACACAAATTGTTGTTTACCAGTCATGGTAATAAATTAACTTACTTAATTTTTTCGTCTACACTAATTTGTGTACACCAAATAATATTAACTCGAAACACAGGTTAAGAGATTTATATAAAATACTGAACCAAAACAATTCATTTACAGTTACATTATAATATATACCGAAGTACAAACATGTTTAATATTGTATTAAAAAATGTTTATGCATTGTGTTAACGTCAAATTACAAGACGGCAGTGCATTGATTCATTCTACTGTATGTGAATGAAATAACTTAATTATTGTCTTTTACATACGGCTATTATTTGGTAGTTGAAGTTTTAAACTTTCTCTTTTTATTCAACTTTTTGTTAGCTACAATATAATTTTTCTTGGGAACAATAATTATTCAATAAAATGTTAGAAACCAATACTATTAATTTTGCTATTTTTCTGTATTGGAGTAGCATATTTATTATTTAACCTTTGACCTTTATATGGGGATTTTACATTCATTATTGCCCATCAAATGTAGTGTAAAAAAAAAAATACATAAATCTGCAACTTCTGAACAAAAAGGGAAATAGTAATTTTTTCCAAGGGTTAGTAAACCTTGAATGAGATACTCGTTGAATATTTATAAAGCTAAATGAACACACTGTTTCTCAAAGGTGGGTGAGGAGAATGCTTTTCATGGCAGTTTATAATAATGTTTCAAGAGTAAACCATCTATCTCATGAAGTTTTTTCAGAGCTGAATGGTCCATAATGAATTTCATTTTCTAAAATATGATTTCCATCAAGGGAGAACCGTGGGAACTTCATTGTTTTATTTGTATCTTTCAGTGTACTGAATTTCCGCCTTTATAATCAAAATATGGTTTCAAGTGAGTTTCATCCACCGTCAGTACCACTGTTTAGTCATTGGGTGGTAATGATTTACATTTTTTTCTTAAAATGTACATCAGAAAATGAGTCATTTTTTTTTTGGAGACACACTCCTGATGGTAGAGTACCTCAGCAATATTAGGAATTTCTTATCTCTCAAGAGTATAACTTTGAGGGGAACAATATAAAAAAAAAAAAAATTACCAGCTCTGATGAATAATCAAATTGATTCAGTCATTAACTGCAGTTGTTCAAATATGAGTTTCAGCACAAGCAAATGTTCAACTGATCATATAAAATTATTGCCAAAAATGAAATCACTAATTTTATAAGTTATAAAATTAGTGATTTCATGTTTCTGAAGTACGTCACTTAGGAGATTTAATGATTCCTACAGAGGTTCATGATACTAGTATCATTGAGTAGATATTGAATAACTTGCAGAGATCTGACATTGCTGAGTGTATTTCTAAAACCTGCAATAGCATTGCTGTTATAAATTATAACAGCAATGCTATTGCAGGTTTTAGAAATACGCTCAGCAATGTCTGATCTCTGCAAGTTATTCAATATCTACTCAATGATATTAGTATCATGAACCTCTGTAGGAATCATTAAATCTCCTAAGTGACGTACTTCAGAAACATGAGCAACTCATGTACTGTGCAGTTAGCCTTCACAGTAGGTAGGGTACTGTGTTGTACAGTATGCTATTTCATAAATCTGTACCCAACTGTTACCTGTGGAAGAGGAAAGATGGTCTTTTAATATTTGTATGAAATGTATAATGAGCATTAAAACACAGTAATGCCATGAGGTTAGGTTAGTTTTATTGACATCCCTTCTGTTTTGTACCTGTAACCCTAGAAAACTAGGCCAGTCTAATTTTTATTCACCTTAACCAAACTAGGTCCAATGAGGTTTGTCTCTTACCGTTGACTACTGGCAATGGTAACTTGCCTACTTCTTGATCACTGTACTGTACATCCACTTGTGATGAACCCAACTTCTATGTCTGTGCCATTTCCAAAGCTCTTGCTAAGTCCTACACTGGGAGTTGTCTGGACATAGACTACACAGGGAGTTGTCTGGGTAATTCTAAGCCGGCTGTCCGCGGTGAGCTAGCCTATGGCAATTGACGTTTTCCTATGTTATTTGACGTGTTGAACAAGATTTTAAAATAACCTTTTGGCTGTCGGCTGTAACTAAAATGTAATTGACCCTTGAAAACTGCACATCTATAGTGTGGGTCACTTACAGCTCATGGGTAAATTACAGCATAGCAGCAGCCTACCGGCAAAATGTTACCGTAGATTCATGTATAGCAAGCAAAACAACACAGAAAAACGTCAATTGCCATAGTCTAGCTCAACTGGACACTATTCGTTGCTTGCGACCGGGGTGAAGAAACTTGTAAAGGTGTCAAAGAAACGAGCAGGTAAAGGTTACTGCTGGTTTATTACAGATCCAGGCGGCTTATATTGCGGCCGACTGACGCCGGGCCGTGAGAGACAATGGAATTGACTGTGACCTGAGGTCGAAACAATAAATAATAATATACAGTGAACGAGTACGAATTACAATACGAAACATACAGAGACACAATATAGATACAGTCTTGATGCCTGTGAATGAAGAAACATGTGATACACAATGTGTGACATTCGTATAAATACCATAAAGTAAAAATGACAAAAATGCGTGACCTGGCACGTTTTAGGCGTGACTAATTTAGCTTGAAGAAAACGGGAAGTCACCAAAGAAAACAAGCTCAGCGGAGACTTAATTAATGGCGCCGCCGAAACACTATCCTGGCGCCGAATTGGTGACTTTACAAATACTCCCCCCCCAAGACGAGGGACGCGTCTGATTAATCCCTGTACCTGGTGGGACGCTGAAGGGTGCCGCGGCTCCTTGAGGATAACTGAGGGGCCTCCTGCCTGTGAGGCTGCTGTTTGGGCGGTCCCTTCCTGGGGCGGCCGCGCCTGCGGTGGTGAGGGCGTGCTGGAGTGCGTATGGGCGGAAGGGGTGCTGCGATGCTGCCGGGACTCTCCGACAGGAAGGCGGGCTTTAGCCGGTCTATGGAAACCCAGTCGTCCCTGCCTGGAAGTGCCAGCCGGAACGCCTTGCTGTTCCGTTCCAGCACGCGGAAGGGTCCCCTGTAGGGCTTAGTTAGTGGTGGACGGACGGCGTCGACTCTGACGAAGACGTGGGTGGCGGATGACAGCTGTGGCGGCACGAAGGTGGTTGCTCTGTCTATGTATGAGCGCCTGCAAGGGGCGAACTTGCCGGCCACGTCGCGGAGCCTCTGCAGAGATGGGGAGTGGCGATCATCCGTCACGAGCTCTCCCGGCACCACGAGGGGTTCCCCATAGGTTTGTTCAGCTGCGGATGGGGTGCCGTCGGCTCTGGGGGCGGTCCTCAACCCGAGGAGGACCCACGGCAGCTGATGTTTCCAGTCCTCGGCGGTGCAGCGGGCCATGAGGGATGATTTTAAGGACCTGTGGAAACGTTCGACCAGGCCGTTGGCCGCTGGGTTGTATGCTGTGGTGGTGTGGTGCGTGGTTCCCAGCAGTTGAGCCAGGGCAGACCACAGCTCGGAGAGGAAGGCGGGGCCCCTGTCGGTTGTGATGTGGTCCGGGACGCCGAAGCGGCTAACCCAGCTGGAGAGCAGGGCCTCGGCGCACGCGCTGGCGGTGGCTTCTTGCATGGGCGTGGCTTCGGGCCACCGCGTTGAACGGTCTACCACCGTGAGGAGGTATCTGGATCCGCCTGATGGGGGAAGGGGCCCGACGACGTCGATGTGGATGTGGCCGAAGCGGCGCCCTGGTTGTGGGAACTCGCCTACCCCCGACTGCGTGTGACGACCCACTTTACTGGTCTGGCACTGCAGGCACTGTTTTGCCCAGGCTGTGGCGTCCTTTTGCACCCCGTGCCAGACGAACTTTTTTGAAAGCAGTTTGGCCGTGGTCCTGCCGGAGGGGTGTGAGAGGCCGTGGATGATGTCAAATACCTGGCGGCGGCGTGAGGCTGGAACCAAAGGGCGGGGCTGGCCTGTGCTGATGTCACAGAGCAGGCTGGGACCTCCGGGGGCGAGGGTCACGTCCCGCCACTTGAGGGATGTGATGGCGGTGCGGTATGCTGGGGTTTCTGGGTCGGCGGCCTGTTCTCTGGCAAGGTCCTGGTAGTCTACACCAAGCTGCACTGCGTTCAACTCGACTCTGGAGAGGGCGTCTGCTACGGGATTTTTCTTGCCGGGGAGGTACCTGACGGAACAGGTAAATTCGGCTATGGCTGAGAGGTGGCGCTGCTGCCTGGAAGACCATGCGTCCCCTTGCTTCGTGAAAGCGTGAACTAGTGGCTGGTGGTCTGTGAAGATTGTGAAGGGCGTCCCCTCCAGGAGGAACTTGAAGTGCCGAACTGCGCGGTACATCGCGCAGAGTTCCCTGTCGAAGGTGCTGTATCGGGACTCTGCGGGATTGAACTTCTTGCTGAAGAAGGCGATGGGCTGGGGGGCGCCGTTGATAATTTGCTCCAGAACAGCACCGCAGGCAACGTTACTGGCGTCCGTCGTCAGCTGGAGGGGAGCCTTGGGATCCTGGTGTGCCAAGGCGGTTGCCTTGGTGAGGGCGGCCTTCGTCCGGGAAAAGGCCTGCTGCTGGCTGGGTCCCCAAGACAGGGACTTCGGTTGACCTCTTAGGACTTCCGTCAGGGGGGCCGTGGTGTGCGCGATCCCGGGGATGAAGCGCCTGTAGAAGTTGACCATCCCAAGGAACTCCTGGACGGCCTTGATGGAGGTGGGTGTCGGGAATTTTGCTACGGCTGCCACCTTCGATGTAAGAGGGCGGACGCCTGTCGGAGATACCTCGTGACCCAGGAACTCTGCTTTCTGGACGCCGAATGTACACTTGTCAAAACGGACGACGAGGCCGTTTTCTTGGAGGCGCTGGAGGACTGCTTTGATGTGCCTCTGGTGTTCGCTGTGAGACCTGGAAAATATGAGAATGTCGTCGACGTAGCAGACGCAGAATTTTAGGTCCCCCAGGATGCTGTCCATGAGCCGCTGGAAGGTGGCCCCGGCGTTCCTCAGCCCGAAGGTGGAGAAGGCGAACACATAGGACCCGAAGGGCGTGATGATGGCTGTCTTTGGTATGTCCTCTGGCGCAACAGGTACCTGAAAATAAGATTTAAGAAGGTCCAATTTAGTGAATATTTTGGCCCCGTGAAAGGAGGCCGTGAGGTCTTGCATATTGGGTAGAGGGTAGTGGTCGGGCTCCGTTGCAATGTTGAGCCGTCTGTAGTCGCCGCAGGGTCTCCAGGAGCCGTCCGGTTTCTGCACCATGTGGAGGGGGGAGGCCCATGGACTGGAGGCTTTCCTGCAGATGCCCATCCGTTCCATCTCCGCGAATGCTTTTTTCGCCTCCTGCAGGCGCTGAGGGGGAAGCCTGCGGAACTTCGCATGTGTCGGGGGCCCTTTAGTCACTATATGGTGGTATATGCCGTGCTTGGCTGGGGCCCCGGGGACTTGGCGAAGCTCGGGCTTAAACACCTCGGGGAACTCTGACAGAAGGTGTGCGTACTGGTGGGGGGCGACGGCGCTGATGGTGGGTCTGGGTCCCGCCGTTAACGGGAGAGATCGGCAGGAGTCGGGATCGAGGAGGCGCTTGCGCCCCACGTCGACTAGCAGGCCGAAGTGCGCCAGAAAATCGGCCCCCAGGAGTGGGGTTCCTACGTCCGCGACGATGAAGTCCCAGGAGTAATTCTGGCCAAGGATGGAGATCGACAGGAGCCTGGTGCCGTAGGAGAGGATGGGGGTTCCGTTGGCGGCCGTCAGGAAGGCGGCCGGGTCTGGTGTCTGGTTGCGGTCCTCTCTGGATGCTGGGAAGACCGACTTGAAGGCTCCTGTGTCGACCAGCATCATCCTGCCGGAGACGGTGTCGCGGACGTAGAAACCTACTGTTTTTGAGGCCCTGGGTTCTTCGGCTGCCATGGCGGCCTGTCCTGCTGGCCGCCGCCACCCCCGTTTTTTGAACGGTTGAACGAGCAGGGCGGCAGGCAGTTTCGGGCGTCCTTTCCGAACCACTTGTGATAGCGACAGAAGCCCGGGGACCACCGTCTACTGTGGTTCGGTGGACGTTTGTTGGCGATGGCGTTGACGGGCTGCTCTACGTCCTCTTCAGGCTGGACGGAGCTGACCGGCTGAGTGGCCGGTTTTAGCCGTTGTGAAGCCTTGACGGAGTCTGTGAGGTGTTGTGCCGCCTCTATGAGGTCCTCGACAGGCATGGTGTAGGGGTGAGCGATCTGGTTGCGTACTTCCGGGAGGAGTTGGCGAAGGAAAATTTCCCGTACGAAGCTTATCTCCTGCCGCTTGTTCGTGTCACCCGAGACTGGTGTTGACAGGAGATCTACGACCATGCCCCAAGCGTCTCTTGGCTCGAGGTCGTGGCGTGGGTTATTGGCAAGGTCGATAGCACGGGCGGCCCGTTCGGCGATGGGCAGGGAGCAAGCTTCGAGGAGGAACTTTTTTGTAATGCTGTATGTGAGGGTGAGTGTCTCGGGTACCCGCGAGATGAATTTGTTGTACACGTCCTCCGGAAGGGCGTTGAGCACTGTGTCGGCCTGTAGGATTTCGTCCGTGAGGTCCGCGATTCTGAAGTGGCTCTCCACCCTGCGCAGCCATCTCGATGGGTTGCCCTGCGTAAACGGCGGCAGCTTTAGGGTGAGGGCGGCCCGCGATTGTGTTGCCCGGCCGTCGTGTGTTCGGGGCGCTGGTGTGGAGTTGCGGGAGGGCCTCGATGCGGGGGCGGGCGCGGCTGCGATGGGAGGTAGGTAAACCTCGGAGTCCGCGGGGTCCGCGTTTAACTGCATGAAGGAGGGGATATCCGCGTCCATGCTCGCTCCTTTGACCCCCTTACTGGAGTAGGATACTCGCGTCAGTACGCACTTTCGTGCGCCGTGTGGGTCCGCTAGTGACGCTGATGGGGTACGCCGACGAGAGTCAGCACGCTCAAACGCTGGTTACAGCGCCGTGTTTAGGCCGCTAAGAGCGTTTTTTGGAGAAACCCTGGAGCCAAGACTGAGTCGCCGTATGAGTCCGCTAATGGCTCCGGGATACTCCGGGGGTCACCACTGTAAAGGTGTCAAAGAAACGAGCAGGTAAAGGTTACTGCTGGTTTATTACAGATCCAGGCGGCTTATATTGCGGCCGACTGACGCCGGGCCGTGAGAGACAATGGAATTGACTGTGACCTGAGGTCGAAACAATAAATAATAATATACAGTGAACGAGTACGAATTACAATACGAAACATACAGAGACACAATATAGATACAGTCTTGATGCCTGTGAATGAAGAAACATGTGATACACAATGTGTGACATTCGTATAAATACCATAAAGTAAAAATGACAAAAATGCGTGACCTGGCACGTTTTAGGCGTGACTAATTTAGCTTGAAGAAAACGGGAAGTCACCAAAGAAAACAAGCTCAGCGGAGACTTAATTAATGGCGCCGCCGAAACACTATCCTGGCGCCGAATTGGTGACTTTACAAACTTAACACGTAAGCAAAGCCGCCATCTTTGGTTACGTAACCACAAGGGAGCCATATGTTCAGCTGGGGGGTGGGGTAGATGGGGTTACAGCACTGCACAGAAAGTATGAGTTGGTAAAGTGACGTAGGACTTAAGTAAAGACGTGGCAGTAAATAACAGTTACCCCCAAAAAAATAATGCTTCCATATAAAAAACATAATGGTAAATCTATATATTAGCTCCGTGCCTGTTTCTACCTTTTCAACTGGTTTTTTCTACACTTTTAGGGGTTCTGATACTGGCAGTGCATCTGTTTGTTGTTGGCCAAATGGAATGTCCCTTCTCCGTGTTTAGTACTGGCCCGGGGGGTTACCCATACATTAACAAGTTATTGCACTTGCCAGACAGGATATGAACCGTTAGAAACAGATGTACCCATGCTCTGTCTTGTGAAGATCGCGTATGGAAGCCCCTTGTTGGATGGACTTCACAGGTTAATTACACTCGAGCGCCAAAAATTAAAGGTAAATTCATAATTAGCAACCAAAATACTGTAGAAAAAGGTAATATTACAACATGATTGGGTTAGTACGCCCAACCCCCAAAACACCCGCCAACTACTCTCTCAGTTAGGGGGACTGAGTGAACCGAAATCTCCCCTGTAAATCAACGCATGCGTGAAAAGTGCCTTTGGAATGGCTCCCGCTGTCCATTTATCCGGCTTTTTTTTTTTCCGCTTGTTTTTTGTGTCCCAAATGACACATGTAACAGGAAACACAACAGTAAGGTGCCCAAACCTTTTCCCCAAGTTATTTACCCCACCCAGAACCCCAGATTCCCAATGGGTCCTTACCGTTAGCTTTTCTCGAAACTGTTTTCACCCACCCAAAACCCAGATTCTCAACAGGTCCCTCTTACTGTCGGCAACATTTCTAAGGTAAATTACAGCTCAATTACTTTTGGCCACTAAAATATTACCTTGAATTCTTGTTCAGTAGGTAAAGTTCTATAGAAAAACGTCAACTGCCATAGGTTAGCTCACCGCGGACAGCCAGCTTAGATCTACCGTTGTCTGGATATAGGCTACACTGGGAGTTGTCTGGACAAAGGCTACACTGGGAGTTGTCTGGACAAAGGTTACACTGGGAGTTGTCTGGACATAGGCAACATTGGGAGTTCTGTGTTAAGTCTAGTTTATATGAATTCCAACTAAAATTCAATTTAAGCTAAACCAGTCTTTCTTTATATTGCACTTTACCTTGCTGCTCACAACACCTACCTAAATCCCTTTTTCTGGCTACAAAATTCTTAGGCTATACCTGGGTGTAGGCTAAACTTGCAAAGGCCTAACTCACGTTACCATACCTGACAAACCTAACTGTATGTTATCCTAATATGGAATGGAATGGAATATGAAATTTAGGCTTAAAGCCAAGCACTGGAATCTGCGGGATTACTCAGCGCTAGTTATCGTCATGTTATCCAGAGGCAAAAGTCAAACACTTGTTGCAGTGAACTTAGTGTTGAGTTTACCTACTTACCATACTAAGTTCGTTCAATAAAACACACTTGATATATCCGTGGCACGCTACTTCATTTTGCCATGTAAGTTTTACGGTCCAATTAACAAATAAAACAACGGAACTACGAGAAAACCTCGTACTCAAATGAATTACAGGAAGGAAGCTCGAGAGAGAAAGACCGCTAACATCGGACTACTAGGGTCGATGTCGTCACGTCATGACGTCATCTCCAACAGGCCTTGTCTCTCGGATTACAGTCCATTAGTCCGAAGGCCCGATAGTTCGAAGGCCCGATAGTCCGAAGGTCCGATAGTCGTAGGTTGGTATTTTTATGGGTGTTTACTGGTTACAATTTTGCCGTATTAGCTATGGAGGGGTGGGGGGCTGATTACAGTCCGTCGGACTATCGGGCCTTCTGACTTTCCGACTATCGGACCTTCGGACTATCGAGCCTGCTGACTTTCGGACTATCGGACCTTCGGACTATCGGGCCTTCGGACTATAGGGCGGTTACCGTCTCTCGGTGGCCTTGGGTGTACCCTCACCACCTCACTTCGCTGAGTCATGTAACCAATTGCCTTATAGCCTTTGTCGAAAGCAGACGCAATACTGTCTTCCTCTGCCTGAAAGTTTCTTGGCTATTCTACCTGCACTTCATCTTGGTTTTTCTTTTGTTTTGTTGTGCTTGGAGTATAATTGCGATATCTGTTCTTATTCGTGGATATGATGCAAACCCAAGAATCATCTACTAAGCCTAAATCTCGCTTTTGCCCGGGTGTGGGAGAGCGACATTGCCATTGCTTTCTCTCACCCTTTGAGGTAGACCCTCACACCGTTTGCACCAAATGCCACAAGCGAGTGTATTCAGTGAATTTATACTTGTCCCGAGTATTGTGACTGGTCCCCAGAGTAGTAGATGATGTTTGCTGGGAAGAGGAAATCCAAGAAGGCTGCTCGTCCATCTTCGGAGGGGTATTCTCCTGTGAGGACGCCAGGTAGCTCCTTGTCTCTTCCCATGCGATTCTGCTCTGCTGCCTCGTCATCTAGGGGAGAAATCACTCCTCCACGTTCCCCTGGTGCTTTGACAATGGGGGCTTGGTATGGAGGAGCGGGGCCCTCTCACAATCTCTCGAAGGCTTCCTCCAGTTGCGAGCGGGGGAGCATTCTCCCCCTGGGCAAAGGGGGGAAGCCTCTGATATTCCATCTTTTTCAGGCCTGGGGGAGATTGGGAAGACCTTTCAAGGTCTTAGGAACCTCTGGCCATCCCTAGGTCTTCCAGGGGAACTGTCGGTGCAGGTCTTGATTGCACTTCTTAAGTGCCTCCAACCAGCCCCTTCTCTACGGCATCAGTAACTGGGATTATGAACAACCACAAAGATCTCTCTACAACTCTCCCCCATCGCAGGACTGGGAACCCGCGTCTTGGATGTTCTCGGACATTGGGGGCGCAGAGTACAACTCTCCCCTGTCCCAAGATGGGGGACCCGTGTCTTGGGTGTCTCCGGGCATCCGAGGCACAGAATATGCCTATCCTCGTTCTCAGGGACCAGCCACGACATGGCTGATGCCCAGGGCACCAGTACCAGACACCATCTGATGCCCAGTAAAATCCTTCTTCCGTACAGAGCCAAGGTTCCAACTTGGAGGCTCATTCTCATCACAGTAGAAACGTTATCCAGGGGACACTCCTTTGCCCCAGTCAAGCCACGCTCAAGGGTCTCCTCAATCCCTGCCCCCGAAGGTTCTTACTTCTGGGCTCCAATGGACCCACACATGCAGACGTTGCTCCCACCCCCCGAGTCCCCGACCCAGGACGTGGCTTCACCAAGCTGCGCCTTGGCTGTTCGGAGGATTGGGTCCCAAGTCAGCGATGCTGACCCTAGGCTTTGCACACTAGATAGACCAGTAGAGGCCTCGGCCTCGAAGAGAAGTCCGGCATGTTGCTGGGGCAGACTGTGCTCTCACAATACAAGGCATGATCATTCTCTGGGGGCAGTTCTCGCTCACGGGAATGTGAGGGAGCCTACTCTCCCCAGGACAGCTCCTGCACATGTTCGCGAGGGAATGCATGCTCTCCCAGGGACAACCCCCGTTTACCTTCGCATGATGGGAGCTCTCCCTGACCCGTACACTGATCGTCACTGCAGGTTGACAGTTGTTTACGGCCTTCCTCTCCTGCCAAGGATTCGACCTGCGGAAGATCAACAAAGGGTGCTATGCCCCTCTCACCACCTTCAACCTCCTGGGGCTACACAGGGAGCCTTGAAATGCACAGGACTCGGGTTGGCGATCGGGATTTGGCCTCCCATTGTGGCCCTTTGTACGTATCTGATGAAGGTCTCTTGCCCGCAGAAAGAACAAGTGAGGACTGTGACTTGGAAGGGCTGGAAGGTCCTCTCCCCAAGGATGCAGATACCCCCAAACTGCAGAGTTCCTACATTGAGATTATTAAACTGATCCATCAGTACAACAATCTTAAGTTTAACAATCTCGGCGACGAGACCCTGGCTGATGAGGGAGTTGTTCCTTGGGCCTTGAAACCCTGGTCGGGCCCTGCAGGGAATCTTTACCATCTATAGAGTTGCCATGGTCGAAGCTTGTAGAATCAGTCCTGGGTCAGGTGAATTCTCTTGTCTCTGGAGGGGAGAACTATCTTGGAGCCAGCCACTCGTTCAAGCTGCTTCCTCCACCACTCCCTCATCAGAAGAAATTTTACAAACCATTGAAGAGGTCAATCCTGACTGCACAGATTGACCCGGACTTAGTTCACCTTAGTCCAGATTTGTTGTTAGAGCAACTCCTAGTGGAAAACATCTCCCTCTTGCATCAGGAGTCAGCCACATTGGAAATGACTGCCATGGGAGCATTTCAAGTGGTCTCTTGGATCAACCTCTGGTCTATAGCAGTAGCCAAGGTTATCACTTCCTCTTCATCACTCCCCAACGAGGAAATGGATAACCATAACAGACTGCCTGTCTGGAGGTAAGACCATTACTTACCGGGCCCACCAGACAGCTAACCTATGGGCAAACTTGCTACTTAAGAAGCAAGACGCAGCTCTTTGTCAAGTTCTGAAGTTTGTAAGTCCCAAATCAATCTTAAACTTAACGAACGGACCTTTGCTGGTTCCGCTTCTCTTTGACAAAGAACAAGTGGACACCTCAGTGGATCGTTGAAGGGTGGATGACAATGACCGCCTTGTCCATTGTGCAGTGGCAAAGACCTCAGTCCTTCGCGTGCCATTGCAGCCCAACCCTCGAGTCAGGCTGGCCCCCCCCTTCTGCAGGTTCTAGGAAAGCACAAAACCATAAGGCCCCTCACAAGAATACCCAGCCTTCTTCGGCCCCCGTCAGGAAGGGTGCAAGACAGCACCCCTTTTGTTCCTCTACCCAGCCAGGGAGAGAAGGCAGGGGGAAGAGGAAGGGAGGAGGACGCTAGGGGCAGCATTCCTCTCCATATGCTGCTAATGATTGGGGGGTGGGGGCTGCCTGTTCAGCCATTGGGCAACATGGCAGTGACACACAGTGGAGTCCTGGGTAGTGAATGTCCTTCAGGTGGGCTATTTACTACCCTTTGAGTCTCCCCACCCCTCACCAATCTTCCGGTCCATCTACAAACATATGTTCCTGGCTTGTTGAAGGACCTCGCACTTCAGAATGAGGTGAAGATGATGCTGAAGAAGGGCGCTGTGGAAGCCGTGACAGACCAGTCTCCAGGCTTTTACAGCAGGACCTTTCTCGTGAAGAAAGCATCAGGGGGATGGAGACCTGTCATAGACCTGTCAGCTTTGAATCGATTTGTTCGACAGACTTGATTCAAAATGGAAACGACTCGGTCAGTTCTGGCAACCATCAGGGAGTCTGACTTCATGCTTACAGTGGATCTGCAAGATGTGTATTTCCAGATACCCATCCATCAGTCCTCTTACAAGTACCTCCGCTTTATCCTCAATGGGACGGTGTATCATTTCAGGCACTTTGCTTCAGGCTATCAACTGCTCCACAGGTGTTCTCAAGAGTGTTCACCCTTTTTTCAACTTGGGCCCATTCGCACAGAATACATCTTCTGAGGTATCTCGATGATTGGCTAGTCCTGGCAAACTCTCATTTGCAGTTGCTCCAGTACAGAGATTGTCTCCTCGGATTTTGTCGCAGCCTAGGCATTGCGATAAATCTTGAGAAGTCAAACCTCCTACCCAAGCAGTGGATAAAGTACCTGGATATGCTGATAGGTATGGCAGCAGCAGAGTCTTTCCATCATTCTCCCATATCAGCAAGTTCAAGGAGACAGCGCCTAACATTAATTTTACAATTGAATATGAGGTAATTCTAAGCCGGCTGTCCGCGGTGAATTAGACTGTGGCAGTTGACGTTTTTCTATGTTATTTTACTTGCTTTACAAGAATTTAAAGTAATATTTTGTCGGCCGGCTGTAACTGCACTGTAATTTACCTTTGAAGACTTCACGACTTGAATTACCTAACGCGGGGTAGGTCTAAGCCGGCATCCCGCGGCTAGCCCACCACCCCACTCCATAGCTTTGGCGAAGGCTGCCTTCATCTGCTCGAACGCCTGTTGTTGCGGAGCTGCCTACACCAGTGCTTTCAGCTTCCCCTTCAGGATTGTGGTTAGGGGATACATGATGCGGGTGACGTCTGGTATGAAGCAACGGTAGTAGTTGACCATGCTGAGGAACTCCTGCAGAGACTTGATGGTTTTTGGCATTGGGAACTTCTTTACTGCATCCACCTTGGAGGCCATGGGGCTGGACACCTGCCGGGGAGATCTCATGGCCCAGAAAGTCTACCTTTTCTGCTCTGAAGGTGCACATTTCGAACCTGATGACCAAACCGTTCTCCTGCAGGCGCTTCAGCATGGCCCTGACGTGATGCAGGTGTTCCTCTGGGGACCTGGAGAAGATCAAGATGTTGTCTATGTGGCAAACGCAGAAGGGTAGGCCCCCAAGATGGTGTCCATAAGGCGTTGGAATGTGGCCCTAGTGTTCCTGAGGCCGAAGTGGAGTAGGAGAAGGTATACGTTCTGAACGGCATGATGATGCTGTCTTCAGAATGTCGTCGGGGTGCACTGGTACCTGAAAATAAGACTTGAGTAAATCCATTTTTGTAAACACCTTGGCCCTGTTAGGTCCTGCATGTTCGGCAAGGGATAGTGGTCTGGTGTCGTTACTAGGTCAACTGGCGATAGTCCCCACAGGGCCTCCAGGAGCCGTCTGGTTTCTTTACCATGTGGAGGGGGGACGCCAACGGGCTCAATGTTTCCCTGCAGATGCCCAGCTGTTCCATCTCGGCAAAGGCTCGTTTAGTGTCTTGGAGTTTTTTGGGTGGCAGCAGCAGAATTTGGTGTGTGTTGGCAGGCCTGTCATGGTCATATAGTGATGGATGCCGTGTTTGGCCTGGGCTCCCGGCAACTGATGCAGCTCTGGCTTGAAGACGTCTGGGAACTCGTGGAGGAGGGTGCTGTACCTTTTGAAGAGATGGAGCAGACAGTGGGGATCCCCGGCCCGGTGGAGAGTGGTCAGGAGCAGCAGGTTCCGATATCCAGCAGGCGTTTTTGGCCGACGTCTACCAGAAGTCCATGGTGTGAGAGGAAATCAGTGCCCAGGAGAGAGAACTTGACGTGTGCGATGACAAAGGGCCAATCATATTTACGGCCCAGGATGGATATTCTGTGGATGGGGCTTCCGTTTGCAGCCACCAGTGTGGTTGTGGCGCTGGATGTGCGGTCGTGGTCCTCTCTTGATGGTGGAAACACTGATTGCATCGCCTCGGTGTCTACCAGCATCCGTCGTTTTGATAAGTTGTCGTGGATGAAGAATCCTACTGGCCGGGAGTCTTTAAGGTTTGCGGCCACTGCTGTTACTTGTGGCCCCTTTTCTCGTTTTTTGAGAAAGAACAGGGGGTTCTGCAATTTCTGGCGGTGCTTCCAAACCTCCTATGAGAGTAACACCAGGCTGGATCTGTCCACGTCCTCTGCTGCTGTGGCAGCGCCTTCCTCCTGTACGCAGCGTTCGTGTCCTCTGCCTTGCCTTCTTCTGTTACCAGGTTACAGGCTGCGGGTGTTGAGCCATGTTTGGAGACTTTGGTGGCCTCATGGAATTTGTGTGCGATGCTCAGCAATTCGTCTATTGGAAGGGCATCCGCATCTGTGATTTGCACCCTCACCTCCTGTGGAAGGCGCCGCAGGAATATTTCCCCCGACAAACTGATCTCCTTCCTCCGACCATCGGCGTCGACCCCCTGCAGCATCAGGAGACCTCGTAGTGCAGGCCAGGTGTCCTTGGGTGATGCGTCCCCCAGGGGCTGGGTCATCAGGTCAAGGGCACGTTGGGCTCTCTCTGGGATGGGCATGGAGTATGTTTCGATGAGCTTGTCTCACAGGTCTCTGTACTTGACTTTGTCAGCTGCGAGTCCAACCATGGGGTGATTTTGTTTAAGACCTCCTCCGGCAGCGTTGTCATGGCTACGTCCGCCTTGGTCTCCTCGTCTGTAATTTTCGCCACCCGGAAATGGACATCTGCCCGCGGAAACCAGGATGCAGTGTTTTGTCGGGAGAACGGAGGGAGTTTTATCGCCTGGCTTAATGCTGTCTTCGAAGGTGAGAGAGGGATGCAGAGGATGTGTGTGTCCTCGGAATGACTTTCTACTTTCGTGTCTGACATTGTTCCTCACACCAGAACGTGAAATACGTGCCGTATTTAGTCTGTTAATGGTGTTTGGGGCTTGTCAGAAGTCAGAACTATATGCCGTGTGGTTCCGTTGATGACTTCTGAGTACGGTCGACGTGAATTGTAAATGGTGGGGCCAAACCATTCGAGCATGCCAGAATGTACCTGAAGGGGTATGCCGTAATTAGTCTGTTAGTGGCATGGGTGTTCTCCGAGGAAGGAGCTTTCAGAGGCCTAGACTTTTGTCGCCGTGTGGTTCCATTAAAGGCTCTCTGAAGGTAAAGCGGCCATAGTGAGTCCGTTAATGGCGAAGCCAAAACCGCTGTGTTTACCGTCACTCCTTGGGTCACAGTTGTGAGGACAAGAAAGGTCAACTGGGTATTAACTTCTTTATTACCTGAGCGTAGGTATACATGGCAGAGTGCAGACGGAAACGTGGTGCCCAACCTCTGATCGCTGTGACCAGCACTCTGAGCAATTTGTTTGTTGACAGACAAACAAATAGCAATTTTAAGATTTGTAATAAATGTACAACGATGAAATACATATCGGCGGAAAGGCCAGAAAATTCTACACATGAAGATTTACATGAGAGTCTTGACATAGTAAGAAATGCAATGCATGACGTGATTGATGCGAAAACGAAGAGATGTCTGACGTCTTTACAGTATAAAAAACACACGTACCTTATTCGAAATCGGAATTGTCAGACCATTCTGGCAAGTCGATTCTTCTTTTGTTTTGGACAACGGGCACTGGCTGTTCCATTTGTACCGCAACGTCCAGTGTTTCATCTTTCACAAGACTAACTGCTCCCTCCTTACACTGTTCACACAGACCACAAAAATCGCCTAAAAGGCCACTTTTCATCAGAAACAAACACAATTCACTTACATCATTACATAATTTAACCAAACCAATAGTAGTGACTGGATTTGCAGCGGCAAATTGAACGTGAGACGGATTGGAAGATGCGGTGTTAAAGTTTGAATTCTGTGCTAGAGTGAATGGGTCACATGGTCGGGTCAAGGTCAAACTACTTATCTATGCGGAGGGATTTGGTTGTTGAGCGGCTGCCCCAGTGAACTGTAAACTACCCAGAAATACCGCAGACTAAAAATGTGTCGTCGATGTTGGACTTATGAAAATAATTTAGTTATTTTTATTTTTGTTATGTTTTATCTTGTTCCATCCTGATATTGATAACTTTGTATTTATATTTTACTTATGCTTTTTACTTGTGTAAAAACTATATTAATTTTATGTATACTATTTGAATGTCTCTTTGACGGTTCTTTGTTGACCAATTTTCAGCTATCTATTTTTTTCTGGTTGCTTCTAAGTATGTAAATACCTAAATAGCAGTTCTTGGTAATTGTTAACAGGCCAGTTGTAAACAAGTTTAGTAACAAATCTGTATGTTTTAACAGTTAATTTCAAAACGCTAACTGCTGAATATTGGATTTTAACATTTGATAGTTACATTTTAACAATTATTCCCTCGAAAGAATGTTATATGTGTGAATTTCTCTGTAAACACCCATCTGTAGCCGAAGATGTCTGTAGAGACGAAACGTCCTGATCGATAAAACATCCATCAAAATTAACTTTGGTGCTTTACTCCATCAGTTACCTGAGGAAAATAATGAGGAAAATTGAACATTAGTAAGAAACTAATAAACTGCAACTTTGCTGTCATATTTAATGGCATTTGCAAAGAGGAAAACTTAGTGCCAACATTCACTTATATATATATTGTGTGTGTATATCTCCCCAGTGCATGGGTATGGGTATGGGCATTGGTATGGGTATGGGTATGGTATGGGTATAGGTATGAGGAGCGTGTGGTACAGATATGGGTATGGGTATGGAATGGATATGGGTATGGGTTTGGTTATGGGTGCGAGTATGGGTATGGTTATCAGTATGGGCATGGTATGGGTATAGGTATGGGAATGGGTATGTTACAGATATGGGTATGGGTATGGAGTGGATATGGGTATAAGCATGGCACAGATATGGGTATTGGTATGGTATGGATATGGCTATGGGTATATTATGGATATGGGTATGTGTATGGAAAGGATGTGAGTATGGGTACAGGTATGGGTATGGGTATAGGTATGGATATAGGTATGGGTATGGTACAGATATGGGTATGGGTATGGAATGGATATGGGTATAAGCATGGCACAGATATGGGTATTGGTATGGTATGGATATGGCTATGGGTATATTATGGATATATTGGTATGTGTTTGGAAAGGATATGAGTATGGGTATAGGTATGGGTATGGGTATAGGTATGGATATAGGTATGGGTGTGGTGCAGGTATGGGTGTTGGTATGGTACAGATATAGGTATTGGTATGGCATTGATGTGAGTATGGGTATATTATGGGTATGGATGGGTATGGGTATAGGTATGGATATGGTACAGATATGGGTATGGGTATGGTATGGATATGGGTATGGGTATGATACAGATATGGGTATGGTATGGATATGAGTATGGTATGGGTACTGATATGGACCTTTTGTTAAAAATGTAGCCAAAAATAAAGTGGGTTATGGATGATCTAGTATAATACTAAAACTCTGGAATGTTTGTTTGTTTGTACACCAGAAGGTAAAAGGGGCTGGTGCTGCCCATAGACTTTTGCTGACTATTATTAACATGAAATAGTTGTGGTGTTTTAATCTTGGCAGTTCCTAAAATTAAACTGTTTTATAAAATAAGAAAAATTATTTCTCCTTGATTTTGTTGGTACAAGCCTTGTATATATTTATTGTATATTTGATAATTTGTTATTCATACTTTAGATATCTGATTATCTTGGAAGTATATGTTTCTAGGTGTGCTTTGACAGTTTAATGATCCTAGATCTGAGATACTGATTCCCTTTCTAGGGAAATTACAAATTTTCTAATGTTCTATTAAGTCAAGATGCACAGAAAACTAAGGTCAATCTTCATACTTTGGAACTATATATGTATACAAACACCAAATTAAACCTGGGATATAGTGGTCCACTGAGAAGTTGATATAAGCCTTTGTCAAGTATTTGAGAGCCAAACGATGACTGTCTATGTGACAAAAGCTTTTGAACGATGGGAATTTGGTCTTCACTAACTGACTTCAGTTAAAAACTGCAATAGTTTAGCTGCAGAAATGACGACACGCTATCTGTTCTGCCTTCAGGCTGGTAGAGAAGGTTTTGGTTATGCACACTGTTCAGTCTTTCACAAAATTCTGTGCTATGTTATCAGACCCAAAGCCAAATCTGCAAAATGTTGGAGAAATTTTGCTTGTGTCAAAAGCCAAGGAAGGAAGACTCGGTTCTACAGACAGAGGGTTCCCTTGGGCACATATTGGGAAAGTGAATGAGATTTGGTTGTATTGCTGCTTTTGGGCATCTGAGGTCTTCTCAGCTCCTTTTGGACGTCTGACTATCTAGCTGAAGCCCTCCTTCCTGCCGTAGTTTGTCCGTAGGTACCGGCTATACTACCTGTGCCAGCTTCTCAGCGTCAGTAGAGGGAGGGACACACACACACACGCAAACAGACAGGAGGCGCAGCTATGCCCTTAATAAGGCACAGATTCTGACAGTTGTTGTGGATATTATACGGACATGTTCCTTCACCGGCACAGCAAAATTTCAAAGCCCATTTTTGACCCATAGCTTTTGAGAAAACGAAAATCCAAAAAATTTAGAAAGTTGTTTTATGACTTCCCTCAAAACCATTGATTATTTTTGCTGAATATTCCTTTTAACACGAGAAACAACTCATACTGGTTAGATTATTTTGTACATATACCCCAATGTAAGTTGTCGAAAATCAAAGAATTTATTTTAAAAAGCTTCTTGAAAACCAAAAAAGGAAATTGAGTAAATAAACAAGAAAATTAATGTTCTTTCAAATGATATATGTAATTCTGTCATCATATATATAGAATAAAGAGTGTTCCCAAAAGGAACAAAAATAAAAACTCCTACCCATGACGTATTTGATGACTGTCGAAGATCTTTTTTGGGAGACGCCAAGTGCCGACACACAGAAAAACCATAAATGTATGATAATGAGGATGGAGATAGAGGATGAGGACGAAGGATGAGCAGATATAGTCTGTGAATGAGATGAATGATCTGTGAAAGGTTCGTTTGAGCTGCTTCTTTCTGTGGACTTACCTTTAAAACCCAGACGGCTACCAAATCGTGCCTCTTGACGAGGTATTAGTTGCTCTATGGGCTGAGAATTTCTTTACTTTCTTTGTTTTTGGCTTCTCTCTCTCTCTCTCTCTCTCTCTCTCTCTCTCTCTCTCTCTCTCTCTCTCTCTCTCTCTCTCTCTCATGTAGAGGGCCTTCTCCATGCTACTGCATGTCCAAGTAATAAATCTCTCTTCTTATCCAGAGGTGTATTTTCCAGTACTATTACTCGGCAAGCAAATATCTCTCGGAATTAACAAAAGCAAAAAGGTTTGTTTTGGGTCACTTCGTCTACAATCTGGAATGGAAGGATTCTTTTGGAATCGGCGGCTGTATTCAGAGACTTGTAAGAGACCACATTGGCAGTCCTACGGGCGCACGTGTGTGTGGATCATCCAGCGGACAAAATCAAGACAAAGCATCCCACTTTCTCCCCCTCCGGCGAGTCAGCTGGAGGGGACCGCTCGAAAGAACACAACTTCTACCATACAATATTTCTGTCTGTTTCTCTCTAACCATTGTTTTCTCGATTCATGTATAATCACCAATACTTGCATTGCCATGCAAGCATTCCAATCATGTACTCATAATGTTCCACCGAATCTTCTGTATCAAACTGTATGTTTTTGTTTGTGAAAACGCCAAACGTCTTGTCATTTTACATATGTTATGCTACTGCATTGTATTCATTAATCTGTCTCAAGTCTTATGCCAATGTCCATATGTGGAATTTCCTGGCCTTTCCATTGATATATGGTTTATCATTGTACGTTTATTCTGTCTCTCACAATCGCCATCTGTTTGTCTGTCCACAAGCACAGATGTCCGAAACATAACCTCTGTTTTGCCCTGTCTGTGTGTAGAAACTACTCTGCGGCTCGCACCAGCCAATAACAACTTCGAAGATTCTGTACATGCGTTTACGGGCTGCTCTAGAAGCAAGAGCCCGTGCTGGCACAAGGCCAGCTAAATCTAAAACAACAACAACATGCATTCAGTAAGGAACCACCAATAAACTAGACAACACCCAGCCAGTATGTCACTCAATACTATCCTTACACTGGTAACCCCGGAGTGATCCGAAGGAGCCGATGGTAGATGTCCGACCCAGGGTGACGACCCACGCGCCAACGAACCCTTCGCTGCCTCCCCGACCCAGCTTCCCGCCGTTTCTTCAGTAGATGTCTGACCCTCTGAGATGACCCACCCCACCACAGGACCCCTGGACGCCTCCTCCAGGCAGCCTGTTGCTGCCCCCGAACTTGTACTGGACGACCTGACCAACGAAGGACCAGCCGACGTCATCCTTCAACCCGCTGCTGTCCTCCTCGAGTTCCTGCTGGCCGGCGCCGCCCTTCAGCCTCCTGCCCAAGCCCTTCGCTCCCATCCGAATTGTCAGCAAGACGACTTCCGCATCGGGGCCTTGCTTTTGGTGGGGTGGGGTGGGGGGGGTGGGAGGAGTATTGTAAGAGACCGCATTGGCAGTCTTACGGGCACAGGTGTGTGTGTGTGGATCGTCCAACGGACAAAAACACGACAAGCATCCCACTTTCTCTCTCTCCCTCTGGCGTGTCAGCTGGAGGGGACCGCTCGAAGGAATGCAACTTCTACCATACAATATTTCTGTCTGTTTCTCTCTAACCATTGTTTTCTCGATTCATGTACAATCACCACTACTTGCATTGCCATGCAAGCATTTCCAATCTTGTACTCATAATGTTCCACCTAATCTTCTGTATCAAACTGTATGTAGGTTTCTGTTTGTGAAAACGCCAAACGTCTCGACATTTCACATATGTTATGCTACTGCATTGTATTCATTAATGTCTCAAATCTTATGCCAATGTCCATATGTGGAATTTCCCGGCCTTTCCATTGATATATGTTTTATCATTGTACGTTTATTCTGTCTCTCACAATCGCCATCTGTTTGTCTGTCGACAAGCACAGATGTCCGAAACATAATCTCTGTTTTGCCCTGTCTGTGTGTAGAAACTACTTTGCAGCTTGCACCAACCAATAATATCTTCGAAGATTCTGTACATGCATTCAGTAAGGAACCACCAATAAACTAGACAACACCCAGCCAGTACGTCACTCAATACTATCCTTACAGACTCAGTTCTTTAAAGGGGGAGGTTCCGAATTATCTCTGAAGACTCTCTTGATGCATGTTAGGTGATTGATGGAATATTTTGATGCCTGCAGCACTGGGATTCCATTATTTGCTTTTGCTTTGTTATGAAAACAACGTAAACCACCTCCTTTAAGGCACAAATGGTAATGTGGTTTTTCATCTGATTGAAGTCTATGTATTGCCCTTGTGGTTGTAAACGTTGTTTTTTTCCTGCGTTTCCGTATAGCGTAGTAGTTACCTGTTGGGGTTTGTCTATAGCAGAAGCTGTCAAATTATTTTCCCCTGCAAAAAAGCTACGTTTGATTTGTTTTCCTGCTGCTGTCGTTATATGAACTCTAGATTCTGATCTTGCCTTGAATCATTGACTCGACAGGAAGTGTACGCAGGCTTTCATTCTTTCAAACCTACTGATTCAGTCAGTGACAAAATACAACCAGCGCATTATCAGCAAGAAAAGTAGGAAGAGGTGATTTAACAGAATGAACATTTCAGTGAAAAGAACCATATTTAAACATGTCAAACGACCAATCTATTTATTCAGTGTATACCTTTGAGTACAATGAAAAACTGAGGATGGCTTTTATCAGTAGACTTTTTATGAACTTTTTGGTAAAATATCTAAAAATGTTGACGTTAAGACTTTCGTTTGTGAAACCAAATCCATTATTATTATTATTATTATTATTATTATTATTATTATTATTATTATTATTATTATTATTATTATTATTATTATTATTATTATTAATAATATTATTATTATTATTATTATTATAGTTTATCAAATGTTTTCTTTAATCAGACACTGGCTCAGTTTGAATGGTGCAATCAGCCAAATGACACCGTTGCTGACTAATGTTGTGTTAGACTCGTTTTGCTAGACCAGAAATCGCACCCAGTCTACCTCCAACCAATCCACTTAGATAGTAAATGGTAAATGGCACCATCATCCGCTTAGACCAAGATAAAGGACGTGGAACTAAAGCTCTTGGAACTTGCTGAGGGGAAAAAAAAGCATGAGGTGATTATATATACAAACTGTAGTCACAAAGTAACTCTGAACAGAATCTGGAGACCAATATGAAAAATCAGCTTTCATCTTCTGTCAATCAGACCTTATTGATTGGCTGTATCTGGTGTTTTTGACCATTGCAGAATCAATCTCTTGACTGTTCGCCTCCACGATTGTTGTGGTAAGACAAGAGTTTGTACTGTGAACAAATGTATAATTTAGAAAGGCCTTCAGAGGAAACTATAAAAAATGGGAGAGAGAGAGAGACAATGAAGACTCGCGATAATAATAATAATAATAATACATTATAATTAGGGGATCAAATGAAATGCCTATAGTACTTAGAACATCTTTATTGAATGAACATTTTGACTCCTCGAGTCATTGTCAGGTTATTACAGGAAAACGTTACCAAATTACACAAAAAAATAATTAATTGACAGTATGAAGAACTTCTTATCTTGACGTGAAACGCACCAAAAATATCAGAGTTGTGTCCAGTCAGAGACACTGATAGTCAATGAAAACAGGAATTATAGAAAATGAACAGGAGAATTAATGATAAAGAGAAGGGGGATAACAAAATTGATTAATTGAAAGTTCTGTCAGAAATCATTCTTTTTCGTTTTCATTTTAGCTCAAGGAGAGGAAAGCTATATCCCACTCAAAGTACTGTTATAGGCCTACTCACATCAAATGGCCTGTCCACACTAGCGGGCGTGCCCGACGGGCATTTCCAGCTATTTATATTTTCTCTCGCTTCTGAAGCAGTGTTACTAGACAATCACGTCGTTCTGGCCCCATACGCGGTCGGTCGGTATAGTGGAACGGGTTTTGGGAACAGTGTTTGCCCGTCAGGCAGTGCCCGCTAGTGTGGACAGGGCTTAAGATCAGCGAGACAAAAAAACGAGGACTCAAAATCTACATTGAAATTTCATGGGTGGAAAAAAGTCAGAGCGAAAATATAAGGCCGCAGTTGCTGACCATGACTTTTTTAATATCCGGATACCGCAAGATGATGTCTCTCAGTACATCCAGTCCTTCTTCCACCATCCCGAAGCAAAATCCATTTTTCAAATTGGGATGATCTCTAGTGACGATCCAAAACTCTGAAGCTCTTTCACATGAGACGATTCCCCTCACTTGCCCCGCCTTATATGGCGTCTCGACATATATCTCCCTCTGCTTCTCCCTCTCCCAATCCACCCCCGACAATACCGCTTTCACTGATGGGCCTCCAGGTGTCCCATACCCTCCCATGAGGACACATTCACCTGAACTACTCTTATAATTCACATTTAAGACCTGAGAGTTGGCATAAGAAGGACCCATATCACCTTTACACATGTGGAGAAAATTACGTGCTTTATTACCTTCGTTAACTACACTGATTATGATCCTTCCTTGGTGGTTGGTTGCATATGCCAGATCTAGGAACGCCATTTGGGAAGACCCTTGCATCAGGGATTCAAGCTGTCAATGAGAAGGGAGGTATTCATCATCATTATTATTATATTATCATTCATTGCAGCAACATCAGTATCAGTAGACATAAAGCGCTAAAGGAGAGTCATAATATTAGCGAAGGTTAAAATGCCAAATGACAAAGAAAAAGCGTATAGTAGATGGAAGCCCTACGCAGGAAACTTCACAGTATTCATTGTTTTAAACTCCTACTCTAGAGGCTCATCAGTAACACAACTTTCCCTTACAAACACCACCTTTCAGTTCTAACTTGAATTCATTCTCCTCCTCCTCCTCCTCCTCCTCCTCCTCCTGGATGTTCAGGTCCCTCCTATCCAACACTTCTTTTACTCCATCTAACACCACTGTCTTCCTCTCCTCTTTCCCAAGAGCGCTACTAAACTATACATTCGTTTGCCATCCTTTCCTCTTCCATTTTTTCCACATGACTCGACCATCTCAAAACGCAATGATGCATCCATACTTCACAGACCATTCATCTCTACAGCTTCCATTTTCTTTCATTCATATTAAACATTAACACTTCACTTCCAAAAAGGAGAGATGGCCCAACAATACCATCATACACCCCCAGCTTAGCCCCCATAGGCGTTAATATTACTTTTCCTCTTTGGCATACATCCTGGTACTCTCTTAGTTTTTACTTTTGTGTTACTCACCTGTTCTCTTATTCTGCCATCATCCAGTATATCTATTCCAAATACCTAACCAAATCATCCATTCTCCCAACAACCATTTACTTTCAACGGTCTCTTCTTGCAAACACGTTTCAATTCTTTCACTGGTTCCATCAGTTTCTCTTCATTATCACCAATCAGAACTGTATAATGTGTAAACGTTAATAATTCTATTGCCCTTCTTCTAATTTCTTACATCACTCCATCAATAAAAAAAATAAATCAGCCAATGAGAGACAACACACCCTTATCTCGGCCTAGAATTTACAACAAACTAGTCACTCTCCCTTGCTATAAATGCTAACACACACTATTTCCATCACAAAAACGTTTGATCATTCTTACCAAATGATCTACTTTACCATATATCCTCAACACCCTCCACATTGTCCCTATAGATTCTAACTGGAGCTGCTTCTAGGTCCATGTATGTTTTACATATAACTTTTCTGTTTTCATGTCAGATGTCTCTTTCTTGACTAAACCCCCACTGTTCTTTCCCTATCAGTCCTTAAGTCACTTGTCTTACTTTGTCACTGAAAATCATGCCACACACCCTTTACTGTGCGGTAAATAATTTCATGCCCCCACTAATTCTAATAGTCTCCTCTGTCACCTCTGACCTTATACATAGGAGCTATTTTTCTTTCTCTGCTATCTTCCAGGTTCAGCAAACTTCAAAATAATCACTCTGCCAACCCAGGACTTAATTTTCTCCAGACAACATTTAACCATTTACCTTTTTTATGAATCCATTTGCTCATTAACATTTCTCTCTACCCTGGCTTCGTCATTCTAGAACAATTTCCTATTCTCCTCAAAGTCCTTGCTCACCTTCTCCCCCGCCCCTCTTGTAACACACTCATTTTTTCTCTCTCTCACATTCTTCTCTGTCACCTTTTCTGCCCATCTGTGTTCCTGAGAGCACACAAGCTTTCCTTCTGCCTTGCAACTGCTCTTCAACTAACTGTTCTTTACTAAACTCCTCATTCTCTTATCCCATCACTAAGCTTTATTCCCTCCTGTTCTCGTACAACCACAATCACTTCCTGCTGATAATATGACCCCATACTGGAACTCTACACACACTCTTCATATACTCATTCAACTTCTGTGTCTCTGACACTAGCCTATTTTTTTTCAATGTTTTCCATATATGACCCTCCTCCCTTTCTCCTTACCAATCTCATTGACTTTAATGACCCTTCCAACCACATATTCAATTCTTCCTCTTCAAATGAAAGTTCCATCTACCTCAGCTTTTGCTTCAACCTAATAATGAGCAGATGTACACCAGCCACTTCATTAATCTTTGCATCCATCAACTGGCTCTTCTACCTACTTTGTACTAACAAAATTTCTCCCATCATTTTCTCTTTTCCAAGTATATTTTTAAAAACTTCCTCGAAGAACAAGTATTTCTGGCAATCAAGACCCTTTCCATAATAAGTTTCCAAAAACACTTTCATTTCTCGCATTATCAGGGAACTCCATATTTGCTTATGCCACCATCCCTTTCTCCGACATTAACTTTTGCATTTAAATCACCTAGCTTGAACAACCCTTTCATGCTGTTGAAATTCAGTAAGTTTCAGACTGAAACTCTTCCCAAACCTCTCACCCTCATTTTTTTTTCCAGTCCTGGCCCATACACCTCTATCCTGCCACAGTCAGTCTTACCCAGCCAGTTCCCAAATTACCACATTTGTACTCTTTCATCCTTTCCCAGGGTCCTTCTGATACAGCCAGTGCTAAACCTTAACCAGTCTATTTCCAGGCATAGAAGATGTATTCCTTTTCCTAAAATAAGTCTTGCGTCCCAGAGGCTGGAGTCGATCCTAACTGCGGAGGAAGGTAATCTTTGCTAGACCGTAATCAGAACTCATGTATATGACTTCTGAATGAAGTGGATAAATTATCCTTAGCTGAAGTAGTGTAAAAATAAAGATACCATTAAAAAACAAAAAAATTATGTTATAACAAAGACTCTTACCATATCAGCAGATTACGGTTGACGAGTACTAACTTCATTAGTGTCTATCGATATTACCACTATTCTTGTTCTTTTCAAAGCCTGACTCCAATGGAACATTATTAATTGACAAAAATAAAATTATAGTTAACCAATAACTCTCAATAAAACAAGAATATCTGTAATGAAAGTAGCAATTTTGTAATAAGTTGCTTTTTTGTGATAGTTTCTTCAGGAATTTACTCTTGACTTTTTTTATACTTAATAACAAGTCAGATAATATTTTCAGGTTTAGAAAATTAAAATACTTCTTCTTACTTGTAGTCTCTGTACTGTATGGATTTTAATATTGTCTATTTTTTATTATGTAATATTTGGAATGTCATGTCCATGCCAAGTTTTCTCAAAGTGCAACTGAGCAAGAAAATGTTATTACATACTTTTAATAGTTCCTGCTTTGGTGTTTAGTTTTCAGTCATCTGAGATTATAAAATAATGCTCTGTAAGCTTATATCTAGTTCTGTCTAAATCTTAAAGTGCTGCAACAGCTGTAGCCCCATCTGCTCATATGCAGAGGCACTATTGGCTAAGACAGTTTCTTACACAAGCACGGCTTGGCAGCTTATGTCCTATATTACTTCATATTCTCATCGAGTTTATCAGTTTGCTAGTATGTCGCTCTTCAGAAAGTTTATTCAATAATAAAATCAGTGAACATGAAAACATGCACCAAAGTATCTTTAAAATAATTGATCTGAAAAAGCTACAATAATCAATTTGCTGTACTAGATTAAGTCGCGATGTTTCAGTGCACTGAGAACCGAATGTATGCAGGACATTAATCAAAACAAAGCCACCAACTCGTGAATGTTGTCACTTTGTCATTTCATTTCTTGTGTTCAAAATTTTGCTGATCAAAATTGGGTTGGATCTCCGAGGTGGGAAGGTCTTCGATGCCGGGAAATATGGAAGTTCTGTACCTTTGTCCTTTCCATTCCTGCAAACACTCTCCACTCCCTTTTGTCTCACTCGTACCTTTATCCTTGAAAATGTGTGAAGTAGGCCAGTGCTGGACTCACCACTCTATAATTATCAAGAACTTCATATAATGTTCATTTCAAATGAAAATCTTAACATACTAGTGAACTATGGCAAAAATTCCCAAGGAATTTGAGAGACAGAAGGACTCCTATCCATTTCCTCTCTGGAATAAACATACCTCTATGGCAAAGCTTCTTGGTGGGATATCCCCTTCCTCAAGATGAGTCACTGAGACTTGGTCCTTGGACTCAATCTTGACTGGAGCCACCCGCTGTTTCCCTTCGAAAGTCTTCACAGCAAAAGTCGAGACAGAGTCTATGTCATGTGATAGATTCCTCAACCTTGCTTTCATCTGGAGAATTTCCTGCAAGGACCAATCCGAAGAGACAAATATTATGAAGAATAACAGTAATTAGGAGGTGGTTCCAGCTATAGTTATGATTAATTGGATTATCAAAACGGAAGAAATTATGATTATCTATAAGGCCAGAAAGATCACTCAAATCGGGAGTTCTATCAGTCAGACTGAAATATTTAATTAGTTCACAGATATGAAAAAACTTGATAAAAACTTTGATTTTACTTGAATAATTTGTATACAATACTTGAACATGTTTTAGGTCATAAAACGAATGTGAGAGAATAGGAAAGAAATTGCATTTTTCATGAGTGAATTGTTAGATAAGCAGGAATAAGGGGGGAGAGAGAGAGAGAGAGAGAGAGAGCACAAACCTTCTGGAAATTATCTCTGTCTCTCTTGTTCTTCTGAACAAGATCCTGCAGTTCCTTTATCTTTCCCCGTACTCCATCCAAAATAGCTCCAGTTTCATCGAGAAGAGGTCCATTTGAAGTAAAGTCCGTAACAGATGCAACTTTAGCATTAAAGACTTTAATGTCATCTTCACCTTGGAGCACAAGATGCAATCTATCCCCCATGAGCTCAGTACATTGATCAATGTCTCTAACTTTGTTTTCATTTGAAAGCTTCAGCTCTTCTATCATTTCCTTAAAACCCTCAATATCTTCATTAGCTACCAGAAGGACATCTTTCATTTCGTTGAAGCTTCTAATGAGGTCCTTAGTTTCAGTCTCTGCTGCCTGGCTGTCAGCAGTGCTTTGCAAAGTAGATTTCTCAATGAAATCCTTAGTAGACTCAAACACAGATTTCTTTGGTCCTCCGGACCAGTCCTTGGATCCTGCATGCATGGATGAAAGTTGCTTTGCAGCATCAAGGAGGTCTCTGATAATCATAAGGCCTCTAGCTGAACTGGCTGTGAATCCCTCCCTACAGGTGGGACATTGTTTCTTCTGGGTCGAGATGAGCTCATCAATGCAACGGCTGCAGAACACGTGGGAACAAGGGAGGATCCTGGGGCAGTGATCTTCACTGAACTCATTGCAGCAGATTTTACACTCCAGGGGACTGGGCTCCTGAAAAGAACACAAAAATCAGTGACCCTTCCAGATGCAAGTGTGATCCTACATGAGATCATCATTATTACTGAAAAAATGACCCTTGCAGCTATCCCTAATGACAAGACTTAATTGCCTAAATCTAGTGCTATATTGGAATACAAAATGGAATAGAATAAAGTACAATTAATTTGAAATCCAAACAGTTCCCCAAATATAAATTTGGTTAATAGGATGAATCCTTTACCCCTACGATAGATTACATTTCTAATTGAATTTTCTGCTCCCAGAAAATGAGTTTTCCTCACCCTAGTGATGCAGCCCTAATATAGGGGTGTTCCCTTCTTCGGCAGGATTCAAATCTAGGACAACTCTTCTATTAAATGATGAAGTACTTACCTTGACTATATTCTGTGTAACGACCCGAGTGGGTCGTTATGCAGGTTCTTTAACATACTCAGGACGGGGCTGTCATGACTGACGGCAGATGCAACAAACAAAGGAGGAGAAAACAACAAAAACAATAAAATGAGCTTAATATTGATTTATTAAGGCAAGTATTTACAAGTGAGTCAGGTCTGGTAAAAAGATAAAAAACATAAGTACAAAAAAAAGCCAAAAGGCAGCACTAAACAAAATCAAGTTAAATAAACAATTAACTTTATAAACAAAAAGTAGCTAAAAAAAAGGCAAAATTAAACAACAGCAGGCAGAAAAAAAAAACCAAACATACGTTCTCCATCGGGGCACCAAGACAGCCCTCAGCTGTGCAACAGGGACAAAAACCCATCAACCAGAAAACCCCGATGGAGACGTCAGGACAGCCTCACGCTGTCATCAAAGATGAGCAGCTCGTGGTCACACGACTACTCATGGTCACACTCCACCTCTACGTCGTGCTCCACTTCGTAGCCGTGCTCCAATTTGCTGCTCATAAACTCGACCAACGTCGACTCCAAAAACTGCCTGCTGCTGCTGCCACAGCCGCTACCTTCGCTGCCCAACCAGACCCGACTGGCGAAAGAAAAACGGCAGCTCACCGACGAGAACATCAAAACAAAAAAAACTTGAAGGTAAGGAGGCAGCAATCCACAAAAGGGAACGAGCGGGGAACCAGCAGTTCCCGCAAAACCATCACTTAACGTGACACCTCCCCACCTAAAAGAAAAAAAAAATAAGATTATTTTTTTTTTTACACTCAAGCTCCCCTCCAATGCCGTAACAACCCCGCCAGCCAAAACAGAGCCGCCCTGTCACGGTCGCCATTGTAACGACCCGAGTGGGTCGTTATGCAGGTTCTTTAACATACTCAGGACGGGGCTGTCATGACTGACGGCAGATGCAACAAACAAAGGAGGAGAAAACAACAAAAACA
Organism: Macrobrachium rosenbergii; assembly: GCA_039081455.1. NCBI lineage: Eukaryota > Metazoa > Arthropoda > Malacostraca > Decapoda > Palaemonidae > Macrobrachium > Macrobrachium rosenbergii. Next base: position 2,744,224 of record JANJGK010000050.1, read on the forward strand.
ATAAAATGAGCTTAATATTGATTTATTAAGGCAAGTATTTACAAGTGAGTCAGGTCTGGTAAAAAGATAAAAAACATAAGTACAAAAAAAAGCCAAAAGGCAGCACTAAACAAAATCAAGTTAAATAAACAATTAACTTTATAAACAAAAAGTAGCTAAAAAAAAGGCAAAATTAAACAACAGCAGGCAGAAAAAAAAAACCAAACATACGTTCTCCATCGGGGCACCAAGACAGCCCTCAGCTGTGCAACAGGGACAAAAACCCATCAACCAGAAAACCCCGATGGAGACGTCAGGACAGCCTCACGCTGTCATCAAAGATGAGCAGCTCGTGGTCACACGACTACTCATGGTCACACTCCACCTCTACGTCGTGCTCCACTTCGTAGCCGTGCTCCAATTTGCTGCTCATAAACTCGACCAACGTCGACTCCAAAAACTGCCTGCTGCTGCTGCCACAGCCGCTACCTTCGCTGCCCAACCAGACCCGACTGGCGAAAGAAAAACGGCAGCTCACCGACGAGAACATCAAAACAAAAAAAACTTGAAGGTAAGGAGGCAGCAATCCACAAAAGGGAACGAGCGGGGAACCAGCAGTTCCCGCAAAACCATCACTTAACGTGACATCTGTGCTTACCTTATCAAATGCTACAGCTCTTCCTGTCCCAATCCCTCTCTTTCCTACCTCTACCTTTTATTTGGTCTGTGCTCCGTGGATGTGAATGAGAGACACCTTTCTCAACAAACCCTCGAAACATCCATCAGTTCACGACATCACACATCCCCAACTTACTTCGTTTTCGTTAATATTCTTAAAATCTTCTTGCACACAAGACAAGGTGGCACACTATCTCTCTCCAGCTTTGTGTCAGCACAGACTTTTATAGTAAGAATCACACCACGGTACTGCAGCATTCTTTTTTTCATCCTTCTCTTCTCCAGACATACCTTGCACATCATAGTTAGCTACCCGGTTACTCTTTTGCCACTGCAACACAACATCACGCTAGTAATCCCACCAATTCCTGGTGCATTTCCTCTCTTCAACCTCTTAAATGCCCTCCTTACATCCTCAGCAGTCAATTCCATGAGCTGTCTCTAACTTACCCTAACGCCTTCAACTCCTGCATCACTCGGCTCTGCCCTCTTTTATCTTGCACATTCAACACAGCTTCAAAATAATCACTCCATCACTCAGGACTGCATTTACTCCAGACAGTATTTGTCCCTTGGCTTCTTTTATAGTGACTCCATTTACTCATGAACCTTTCTCTCTGTGCCGACTTTCTTGTAGAACAACTCATTCTCCCCAAAGTCCTTGCTTACCTTCCCTCCTCCTTTTATCACATTCTCCCTTTCTCTCTCGCATTCCCCTTGGACGCTTATCCATCCTCCAGTACTCCTGTACATGATTTTACTCACTCTCTCGCAATTGCTCCTCAATTAATCTTTCTTCTTTTTCTTCTTCACTAAACTTCCCATCTTCATCCCATCACTGACTGTTTTTATCTCTCTTCCTATTCTCATGAAACTACCAGTACTTCCTGCTTATCCTATGATCTCATCCTGTAACTTTACATACTTGTCATATATGTGTGTATATATATATATATATATATATATATATATATATATATATATATATATATATATATATATATATATATATATATATATTATTATTATTATTATTATTATTACATACTGGGTCTCTTTGGAAGAATGCAAGAGGGTTTTTTGTGAATTTTTACTGCCAGAGGGGCCAGAGGACATAACCAAAATGAAGGGAAAATTTAAGAACTTACCTTATTTTACCAATTTGATCAAAGAATGGAAGGTCGCCAAGGGAAATGAATAAGGGTTACGTTACAGTGAATTTATTTACACAAGAAGAAATCAAATGAAACTGGAAATGGGGGTCCAGCAGGCAATCAAAATTAAAGAACATGGAAATTACGATGAAGTGAATGGCACGTCTCAAATTGGAAAGCGTGATAAGGCTTGAACTTGTTTCTGTGTTTGGCTTTGTGTGCAGCAGGGGGAAATGCTATCCAGACTTTCTTTGTTTCAGAGATGGCAGTATTCTTTAAGGATTTGATTCACAAGGCGGTGGTTCAACTTGAGCAGAGCGTGGATGACTCTTGGTGCCTGTAGATGTTTGCGCTTGACATGTAAGGGCTCAGCCAATCAACGTTATTAGTCGTCACCAGTGGAAAAGGTGGAGAGACGCCCGTCTTTACACATTGCTGGTTTTGCATGGAGTGCTTGGGTGTGAGAGTCCAGGGAACGCTCCTCCAGGTTGTTTTTGTTTCAGAGTATAGGCCTCGGTCGATCTGCAAAAAGCCATACAGCCAGCAAAGCGGGTGGAGAAAAATAGGTCTTATGGTTAAGTGCTTATAGGCTAAGTTCCTAGCTACCTCACAGCCTGGATTCGCCTATAATGCTTCTGGAGGGGTCACTTGTTGGTCACGTGATCAGGAGGGGGCCTCCAAGGTCTGGCTATGCCATTCCTAGGGGGTGACGAGGGCACCGATTCTGGGGAAAGGCCAGAAGTGCCACCAGGAGCAGGATCAGGGGTAGCCTTAGTAGCTACGAACTGGTTCCCTACTTCGGCTGCTGTGACAACCGTCATAAGGGTAGAGCCAGCGTCTGCGTCCCAGCCGGACAGTTCCGGGTCTACCAGAGAAGGTGTAACATCCAGGTTTGCCAGAGGGTCATTTTTGGGTCGGATCTCACAATGGGCAATGACTAATTCGGTGAGATTTTGCGGCTCTCCCGTAGGAGGATCCAGGTCATGGTTTGGATCCGGCACTGGCACTAACTCAGGGCCAGGCACAGGAATTAAGGTTAGTGTAGAGGTTCTGTCCAAGATAGGTGGAGCTTGGCACTGCCCAGTGCTCTCAAGTGGCACTGGCAGAGGATTGGAGTCAGGCGTGGCTGACGAGGGACCCGGGAGTGTAAGACCCCTCGGTGTACCTGAGTGAGTGGGAGACAGAGATTCTTGTCTTGGGTGGAGGGCAGAGCCTGTTAGACTTGTTGTTGCGGTGGTATCCACTACAGCTAGCTTGCTGGGGCACCTTGCCCAGTTTTCGGAATGCCCTCTTACGTTGCAGATCCTGCAGCAGTACTGGGTGGCGTCCCTTCGTGGTGAGGGAGGAGATTTTTGGTGGCCATCCTGTCGTGCAGACTGAGTACTGGTTCTGGAGTGGTTTAGATAATGTTCTGTTCATTGCACACCTTGGTGCACGGAAGGTTGGGCTGACGGTGGCACAGCTGTCACAGTGGCTGTGTCCCAGTCAGGTTGGGTTAGAGTGGCCTCTCTGGGGGAGGTAGATAGGCAACAGAGTGGAACGGGGGATGGACATCTCCAGAGAATGTCTCATCCTAGCAGGAACTCCACTCCGTGCCGGATGCGGTTCACCACGCCAAGGCGGTGAGATTGGGTGCCCCAAGGGGTGGTTACCCTGAGTTCGACTGTTGGGATGATCTTGGAGTGGTCTTCTACCCAGGTCATCGTCCACCTGGTCTTCTCATCCACATTGGCACTGGCTGGCACTTGGTCCCGATCAGTTAGGCTAATATCTGAGCCAGTGTCTTCTGTGGATGGCAGGCTCACTGGTAGGCTAGAACCATCGAGAGGGGCCACTGAGATGGACTGTGTCCAGACCCGCTCAGGGTGAGACCTCACTGGTGGCACAGCCATAGAGGATGTGGCAGTAATCAGGTTGACGTGCCTGGGATAGGACACGTTTCAAGTAGGCAGGATACCCGGAAGAAGAGTGCCCTAGAGCTCCACAAACTTGGCAGGGTCCCCTGGGATGGGCTGATCGTCCTGGGGTGACGGTCTGTGGAGAAGGTTGAGCAGATGTAGAAGGAGAGGAGGTTTGGTGGTGGTTGGTAGGCTGCCCATGGTTGTTCAATTTGAAATGGCACTCAGCTTCGGCGTGGCCGAACTTCTTGCAGTTGGTGCAAATGGATTTGCTAGGCAGGCTGTTCCTTGGGCAAGTTGAGCCTGAGGGGTACCCAGGTGGCACTATGCGGCATTGAGACGTGCTGTGGGATTGGTTAAACATTTCCCAGGTGTCGGCCAAGCAGCAGGCTTCCATAAGTGTGGGGGGCTGTTATCACTGAGATACACAGCAAGAGGCCCAGGCACACATTGGAAAAGATCCTCCAGTACGGTCCTATTAAGGAGGTCCACGAAGGTCGTGCAGGAAAGGGATTCAACCCAGCGAGTCCCAGACTGGGTCTTGTGACAGGCTCATTCCATCCAGGACCAGCTGACTTCCTTGGCAAGACCTCGGAACCGTTGTCTCCATTTCTCCGGGGTTATCTCATAGGCCTTGGCGATGACCCTAGAGGACTTCGGGCAGGTCTCCTCTTTGACTCTGCTCCAGCGATCAGAGGGCTGCCTTTGCTTTTCCTTCCAGGTGTTTGGTCAGCACTAAGGCCCTCTCGGCCTCAGTGGTGCTGAAATTACTGAAGAGTGCCTCGACCTCTTCTAGCCATGCTTCCTGCTCGTCCTCAGTCCACTTGGGGACTAGGGCATTAAGGCTTGATAGTGGAGCATTTGAGGCAGCAGGTGTGGGGCTAGAGGCTTGTTGGGATGCTAGAGCTTCTGCATTTCCCTCCTGGCTCTCTCCAACTCAAGCTCCTTGTCTTTGAGGGCTAAATCTCATTCCTTGAGGGCTAGTTCATGCTGTCTTCTCTGTTCTTCTTCTTCGCTCCGCTGGGCGGCTTCTTCTCTCCTCTCCTCGGCTTTTCGCTGTCTTTTCCTCTCTCCTTTTTCTTCGTCTCACTGTCTCTGTTCTTCTTCATGCTGCCTTCGCTCGGCTATCTGTTCTTTGATCCACTTGGTGAGCGCGGCTCCCGTGAGACTGGCCTCCTTCCCCATGTCCATGAAGGCTTTGTAACTCTCTGCCGGCATGGTGCTGGTGGGTAAGGGCGTCTTAAGTGGGTGGACTGGACGTACTTGGAGGAGAGGGTTGTGATGATAGGGGGGAAGTGTCCTGTAATGTGGTGGCTTCAGTGATAGTGGCACCCATATAATAAGATGGCACTGTGGTTGAGTGTGCCATGCAAAGGTCACACTGATGGAGCGATCCTGAAGGGTGTCTGATCCTTATGGGCGGATACACTTAGGAGGTGGGAGTGATCCTGAAGGCGCTACGGTCCTTATGGGCGGATACTCTGTTGGTGGCACTCTGTATCTCAGGTACAGGTGCAGTGGCTTATGAGTGATTACTTTGATTTGGTGGCACTGTGGTGCCGGTATGCTCCGGGGAGCGATACTAAAAGGTCAGTGCAATCAAACAGCACTGAAGGAGTGGCACCCTGCCTGAAGCAGAAGGTAAGTAAGAAGTAAGAGGGAAAGGAGAGACTCCGGCAGAAGTAAGTGGGGAGTAAGAGGGAAGAAAGAAAGGTAAGTGCTTCAGTAGTTTTAATTGATTGGCAGTGCCTCAGAGTAGGGCCACTATGGAAATGGAACCCTTGGGCATGCACTCGTGGGTGGATAGTCCTAAGGACTAGTGGTGATTTCCTGACATGGGGGAAAAGAAGCTTTCTCCCTGACATAAGAAAGGGGAAGTTATGGGGTTTGCATGCAATATGCGATTTAGTGCTTGCGGCATATGCAAGGCTTGGATAATGATTCCCACTCGTGCACGGCAGTTGATAAATGTTATAAAATGTCGGTATGTATGCCCTATGACGTACAAGAATTCACTCCGTCGCTGAGCACTTAACGGAAAAGGAAAGGAGATGGGGAAGGTAATTCAATGAACGCGGGCACGTATATAAATTTGTGCACTATGTGTAAGTGAGTAAGGAATAATGGATTTGGATCTTAAAAGATGGAAGGTTGGATAAACTAAAGAAAATTCTTGTCATATTTGGCTTTATGATTCGTGGGTTTAATTTCCAATACTCAGTGCTTAATGTTGGTATCCCCTTGTTATGATGAAAAGAAGAAAAAATCTCTCTCTCTCTCTGAGAGTGTAGTGTAATGGAACACTAGGCGGTTAGGATTTAAGTTACTTTACCTTTTGTTTTAAGATAAATTACAATTGCAAAATTACGCTAAGTGATTTTCGAAAATGGAATTTTGGTATTTACGTAATTTCACTGATTTGCTCTCGCCATGACAAGTGATAGTAAGTAAGATTTCAGATTATTTCAAAGATATTCAAGTCTTTGTGAAGGTTTACGTTAAGGTTGAAAAGTGATGAAACTTCGTTTAGTGTGAACGAAAGATGTGGGATCGAGTCGCGTGTGTGAGAACAGCTGATCGGGTCGACTCGCTTTGTCGCCTGACTCATTGCTTTGTTGCGCCAACAGAGAATGGGAAAGTGTTGCAGGGAAAACTAAAACTCTACTTTCTTGGCTAAAGGCAGGTTTCGAATGCAAAATGAATTATTTGACTTTAAACAGCAGCAATGCCTTTACGTTACTTTAATATCAGATGTGAGTTTTGTTAAATGACTATGCCTGGAATGTTTTTTGTTGTTGGAGCCAATGGGACTGATTTGCGCATGCGCCAACTGACAGAACGTCTACTCATTTGTTCGGCATCGGGATGCCAGAAACCGCTACACGTTTCAAGTGCTTGAATTCAAGATTTATCCCAGACAGAGAAATTGTATACTTTCTCCGCCGTAACTGTTCTTGAATAAAACTCCTAGCTAGCTTTTCACGGCTACCACATGCAATAATCCCTAATAAAGCACTTTGTTATTCCTACTGCCTATTCATCTGGCAACACAACCCAGCTGTCCTACTTACAACTCGAAAGTTTACAGGGCGTAAGGTCCCCAGCTTGCCGCTTTGTCTTGCTAACTTAAAACCCACACGCCTCCCTATTAAGAATCCTAACTCGGCGTGTTGCGTTTTTCTTTAAAGAAAAATTAATATCACTTTCCTATTTAACCCTACGTATCCTTAATTTTACTAGACATGATGATAATGACCTTTTTACCTTAATACGCTTGCTTTAGTCGTTCTGTATTGCCCTTTGTGAAGTAATGAAATTAATTGAATTAAACGGATGATTTCCTGGTTCGTTTTGTTCCAAGTCTTTAGCGAATGGCGAGGCTAATTTTGCTAATCCGACTAGATCCTGGCAAGGTTGCCACTATTACGCACTGGGTCTCTTTGGAAGAATGCAAGATGGTTTTTTGTGAAGTTTTACTGCCAGAGGGGCCAAAAGGCATAACCAAAATGAAGGGAAAATTTAAGAACTTACCTTATTTTACCAATTTGATCAAAAGAATGGAAGGTCGCCATGGGAAATGAATAAGGATTACGTTACAGTGAATTTATTTACACAAGAAGAAATCAAATGAAACTGGAAATGGGGGTCCAGCAGGCAATCAAAATTAAAGAACATGGAAATTACAATGACGTGAATGACACGTCTCAAATTGAAAAGCGTGATAAGGCTTGAACTTGTTTCTGTGTTTGGCTTTGTGTGCAGCAGGGGGAAATGCTATCCAGACTTTCTTTGTTTCAGAGATGGCAGTATTCTTTAAGGATTTGATTCACAAGGCGGTGGTTCAAGTTGAGCAGAGCGTGGATGACTCTTGGTGCCTGTAGATGTTTGCGCTTGACATGTAAGGGCTCAGCCAATCAACGTTATTAGTTGTCACCAGTGGAAGAGGTGGAAAGACGCCCGTCTTTACACATTGCTGGTTTTGCATGGAGTGCTTGGGTGTGAGAGTCCAGGGCACGCTCCTCCAGGTTGTTTTCGTTTCAGAGTATAGGCCTCGGTCGATCTGCAAAAAGTCATACAGCCAGCAAAGCGGGTGGAGAAAAATAGGTCTTATGGTTAAGTACTTATAGGCTAAGTTCCTAGCTACCTCACAGCCTGGATTCGCCTATAATGCTTCTGGAGGGGTCATTTGTTGGACACGTGATCAGGAGGGGGGCTCCAAGGTCTGGCTATGCCATTCCTAGGGGGTGACGAGGGCACCGATTCTGGGGAAAGGCCAGAAGTGCCACCAGGAGCAGGATCAGGGGTAGCCTTAGTAGCTACGGGCTGGTTCCCTACTTCGGCTGCTGTGACAACCGTCATAAGGGTAGAGCCAGCGTCTGCGTCCCGGCCGAACAGTTCTGGGTCTACCAGAGAAGGTGTAACATCCAGTTTTGCCAGAGGGTCATTTTTGGCAGTGGGAAGAGATTGAGAAGAAGAAACATCAGGGGTCAGATCTCACAATGGGCAATGACTAATTCGGTGAGATTTTGCGGCTCTCCCGTAGGAGGATCCAGGTCATGGTTTGGATCCGGCACTGGCACTAACTCAGGGCCAGGCACAGGGATTAAGGTTAGTGTAGAGGTTCTGTCCAAGATAGGTGGAGCTTGGCACTGCCCAGTGCTCTCAAGTGGCACTGGCAGAGGATTGGAGTCAGGCGTGGCTGACGAGGGACCCGGGAGTGTAAGACTCCTCGGTGTACCCGAGTGAGTGGGAGACAGAGATTCTTGTCTTGGGTGGAGGGCAGAGCCTGTTAGACTTGTTGTGGCGGTGGTATCCACTGCAGCTAGCTTGCTGGGGCACCTTGCCCAGTTTTCGGAATGCTCTCGTACGTTGCAGATCCTGCAGCAGTACTGGGTGGTGTCCCTTCGTGGTGAGGGAGGAGATTTTTGGTGGCCATTCTGTCGTGCAGACTGAGTAATGGTTCTGGAGTGGTTTAGATAATGTTCTGTTCATTGCACACCTTGGTGCACGGAAGGTTGGGCTGACGGTGGCACAGCTGTCACAGTTGCTGTGTCCCGGTCAGGTTGGGTTAGAGTGGCCTCTCTGGGGGAGGTAGATAGGCAACAGAGTGGAACGGGGGATGGACATCCCCAGAGAAAATCTCGTCCTAGCAGGAACTCCACTCCGTGCCGGATGCGGTTCACCACGCCAAGGCGGTGAGATTGGGTGCCCCAAGGGGTGGTTACCCTGAGTTCAACTGTTGGGATGATCTTGGAGTGGTCTTCTACCCAGGTCATCGTCCACCTGGTCTTCTCATCCACAGTGGCACTGGCTGGCATTTGGGCCCAATCAGTTAGGCGAATATCTGAGCCAGTGTCTTCTGTGGATGGCAGGCTCACTGGTAGGCTAGAACCATCGAGAGGGGCCACTGAGATGGACTGTGTCCAGACCCGCTCAGGGTGAGACCTCACTGGTGGCACAGCCATAGAGTATGTGGCAGTAATCAGGTTGACGTGCCTGGGATAGGACACGTTTCAAGTAGGCAGGATACCCGGAAGAAGAGTGCCCTAGAGCTCCACAAACTTGGCAGGGTCCCCTGGGATGGGCTGATCGTCCTGTGGTGACGGTCTGTGGAGGAGGTTGAGCAGATGTAGAAGGAGAGGAGGTTTGGTGGTGGTTGGTAGGCTGCCCATGGTTGTTCAATTTGAAATGGCACTCAGCTTCGGCGTGGCCGAACTTCTTGCAGTTGGTGCAAGTGGATTTGCTAGGCAGGCTGTTCCTTGGGCAAGTTGAGCCTGAGGGGTACCCAGGTGGCACTATGCGGCATTGAGACGTGCTGTGGGATTGGTTAAACATTTCCCAGGTGTCGGCCAAGCGGCAGGCTTCCATAAGTGTGGGGGGGCTGTTATCACTGAGATACACAGCAAGAGGCCCAGGCACACATTGGAAAAGATCCTCCAGCATGGTCCTATTAAGGAGGTCCACGAAGGTCGTGCAGGAAAGGGATTCAACCCAGCGAGTCCCAGACTGGGTCTTGTGACAGGCTCATTCCATCCAGGACCAGCTGACTTCCTTGGCAAAACCTCGGAACCGTTGTCTCCATTTCTCCGGGGTTATCTCATAGGCCTTGGCGATGACCCTAGAGGACTTCGGGCAGGTCTCCTCTTTGACTCTGCTCCAGCGATCAGAGGGCTGCCTTTGCTTTTCCTTCCAGGTGTTTGGTCAGCACTAAGGCCCTCTCGGCCTCAGTGGTGCTGAAATTACTGAAGAGTGCCTCGACCTCTTCTAGCCATGCTTCCTGCTCGTCCTCAGTCCACTTGGGGACTAGGGCATTAAGGCTTGATAGTGGAGCATTTGAGGCAGCCGGTGTGGGGCTAGAGGCTTGTTGGGATGCTAGAGCTTCTGCACTTTCCCTCCTGGCTCTCTCCAACTCAAGCTCCTTGTCTTTGAGGGCTAAATCTCATTCCTTGAGGGCTAGTTCATGCTGTATTCTCTGTTCTTCTTCTTCGCTCCGCTGGGCGGCTTCTTCTCTCCTCTCCTCGGCTTCTCGCTGTCTTTTCCTCTCTTCTTTTTCTTCGTCTCACTGTCTCTGTTCTTCTTCATGCTGCCTTCGCTCGGCTATCTGTTCTTTGATCCACTTGGTGAGTGCGGCTCCCGTGAGACTGGCCTCCTTCCCCATGTCCATGAAGGCTTTGTAACTCTCTGCCGCCATGGTGCTGGTGGGTAAGGGCGTCTTAAGTGGGTGGACTGGACGTACTTGGAGGAGAGGGTTGTGATGATAGGGGGGAAGTGTCCTGTAATGTGGTGGCTTCAGTGATAGTGGCACCCATATAATAAGATGGCACTGTGGTTGAGTGTGCCATGCAAAGGTCACACTGATGGAGCGATCCTGAAGGGTGTCTGATCCTTATGGGCGGATACACTTAGGAGGTGGGAGTGATCCTGAAGGCGCTACGGTCCTTATGGGCAGATACTCTGTTGGTGGCACTCTGTATCTCAGGTACAGGTGCAGTGGCTTATGAGTGATTACTTTGATTTGGTGGCACTGTGGTGCCGGTGTGCTCCGGGGAGCGATACTAAAAGGTCAGTGCAATCAAACAGCACTGAAGGAGTGGCACCCTGCCTGAAGCAGAAGGTAAGTAAGAAGTAAGAGGGAAAGACTCCGGCAGAAGTAAGTGGGGAGTAAGAGGGAAGGAAGAAAGGTAAGTGCTTCAGTAGTTTTAATTGATTGGCAGTGCCTCAGAGTAGGGGCACTATGGAAATGGAACCCTTGGGCATGCACTCGTGGGTGGATAGTCCTAAGGACTAGTGGTGATTTCCTGACATGGGGGAAAAGAAGCTTTCTCCCTGACATAAGAAAGGGGAAGTTATGGGGTTTGCATGCAATATGCGATTTAGTGCTTGCGGCATATGCAAGGCTTGGATAATGATTCCCACTCGTGCACGGCAGTTGATAAATGTTATAAAATGTCGGTATGTATGCCCTATGACGTACAAGAATTCACTCCGTCGCTGAGCACTTAACGGAAAAGGAAAGGAGATGGGGAAGGTAATTCAATGAACGCGGGCACGTATATAAATTTGTGCACTATGTGTAAGTGAGTAAGGAATAATGGATTTGGATCTTAAAAGATGGAAGGTTGGATAAACTAAAGAAAATTCTTGTCATATTTGGCTTTATGATTCGTGGGTTTAATTTCCAATACTCAGTGCTTAATGTTGGTATCCCCTTGTTATGATGAAAAGAAGAAAAAATCTCTCTCTCTCTCTGAGAGTGTAGTGTAATGGAACACTAGGCGGTTAGGATTTAAGTTACTTTACCTTTTGTTTTAAGATAAATTACAATTGCAAAATTACGCTAAGTGATTTTCGAAAATGGAATTTTGGTATTTACGTAATTTCACTGATTTGCTCTCGCCATGACAAGTGATAGTAAGTAAGATTTCAGATTATTTCAAAGATATTCAAGTCTTTGTGAAGGTTTACGTTAAGGTTGAAAAGTGATGAAACTTCGTTTAGTGTGAACGAAAGATGTGGGATTGAGTCGCGTGTGTGAGAACAGCTGATCGGGTCGACTCGCTTTGTCGCCTGACTCATTGCTTTGTTGCGCCAACAGAGAATGGGAAAGTGTTGCAGGGAAAACTAAAACTCTACTTTCTTGGCTAAAGGCAGGTTTCGAATGCAAAATGAATTATTTAACTTTAAACAGCAGCAATGCCGTTACGTTACTTTAATATCAGATGTGAGTTTTGTTAAATGTCTATGCCTGGAATGTTTTTTGTTGTTGGAGCCAATGGGACTGATTTGCGCATGCGCCAACTGACAGAACGTCTACTCACTTGTTCGACGTCGGGATGCCAGAAACTGCTACATGTTTCAAGTGCTTGAATTCAAGATTTATCCCAGACAGAGAAATTGTATACTTTCTCCGCCGTAACTGTTCTTGAATAAAACTCCTAGCTAACTTTTCACGGCTACCACATGCAATAATCCCTAATAAAGCACTTTGTTATTCCTACTGCCTATTCATCTGGCAACACAACCCAGCTGTCCTACTTACAACTCGAAACTTTTACAGGGCGTAAGGTCCGCAGCTTGCCGCTTTGTCTTGCTAACTTAAAACCCATACGCCTCCCTATTAAGAATCCTAACTCAGCGTGTTGCGTTTTTCTTTAAAGAAAAATTAATATCACTTTCCTTTTTAACTCTACGTATCCTTAATTTTACTAGACATGATGATAATGACCTTTTTACCTTAATACGCTTGCTTTAGTCGTTCTGTATTGTCCTTTGTGAAATAATGAAATTAATTGAATTAAACGGATGATTTCCTGGTTCGTTTCGTTCCAAGTCTTTAGCGAATGGCAAGGCTAATTTTGCTAATCCGACTAGATCCTGGCAAGGTTGCCACTATTACACACTGGGTCTCTTTGGAAGAATGCAAGATGGTTTTTTGTGAAGTTTTACTGCCAGAGGGGCCAAAAGGCATAACCAAAATGAAGGGAAAATTTAAGAACTTACCTTATTTTACCAATTTGATCAAAAGAATGGAAGGTCGCCATGGGAAATGAATAAGGATTACGTTACAATGAATTTATTTACACGAAGAAATCAAATGAAACTGGAAATGGGGGTCCAGCAGGCAATCAAAATTAAAGAACATGGAAATTACAATGACGTGAATGGCACGTCTCAAATTGAAAAGCGTGATAAGGCTTGAACTAGTTTCCACATTTGGCTTTGTGCGCAACAGGGCGAAATGCTATCCAGGCTTTCTTTGTTTCAGAGATGGCAGTATTCTTTAAGGATTTGATTCACAAGGCGGTGGTTCGACTTGAGCAGAGCGTGGATGACTCCTGGTGCCTGTAGATGTTTGCGCTTGACATGTAAGGGCTCGGCCGATCAACGTCATTAGTCGTCACCAGTGGGAGAGGTGGAAAGATGCCCTTCTGTACACATTGCTGGTTTTGCGCAGTCCTTGGGTGTGAGAGTCCAGGGTGTGCTCCTTCAGGTTGTTTTCATTTCGGAGTGTAGACCTCGGTTGATCTGGAAAAAGTCATACAGCCAGCAAAGAGGGTGGAGAAAAGTAGGTCTTATGGTTAAGTACTTAAAGGCTAAGTTCCTAGCTACCTCACAGCCTGTATTCGCCTATAACACTTCTGAAGGGGTCATTTGTTGGACATGTGATCAGGAGTGGTCAAAAGGGGTTCCATTGTACTCACTTCCATTCAGGTGCAGAGAGGAATGCGTTCTTGGTTCAAAACAAGTGATAACCCTCCTTTTCCGCCATGTTGTTTGGCCTAACATTCAAATGAGAAGTGCTTTTATTCAGATATTTGAATTATTTCCTAGCTGGCTACGAGGGAGGAATGTAAATACGCAATAATATATATATAGTATATATATATATATATATATATATATATATATATATATATATATATATATATTATATATGTATATATATATATATATATATATATATATATATATATATATATATATATATATATATATATATATATATATATACATATATATATACATATATATATATATATATATATATATATATATATATATATATATATATATATATATATATATATATATATATATATAATATATATATATATATATATTGTCGGTATGTTGTCCTTTTTTGGTTATTTTAGTGCATTAGTATAATAGTATGTTGTATTTTGTATGTTAACATTAAGCCATTTGGGCAGAGTTTCTTAAGGACGTTGTTTATCCTCCTCACCGGCCCTTTGATGTTCAACAAGCAGTTACGTTTTTCTTTCTCTTTTCGAGTGAGAAAAATGGGTGAGAGAACTGTTTCTAAGCCGTATGAAGAGTTTTGAATTACCTGCTGCTGTGACTGCATACTACTACTTTAGCCTACGGCTGATATTGATATTGGACTATCTGCCCTGGATGGTTACAGCAAGTCCTGTTGCGTACATCATCTTTCCATATATTTGGAGGTTTAACGTCGCGTTTACCTCCGTCTCTGGCTCAGTATTAATGCCAGAGGGTACTCTCCGCTGCTATCTGGCAAGGTGGAATACGAGTGTACCTTTTGAAATCGTCAGCTAGACGAGGAAATTTATTTGGGGCTGTATTTGCCTGACGGGCCCTTACTTATACCATCCTGCCCGGGATGGTTGTATGTGCCATGGAGGTGGATTATTCCCGTCTTGGGGAGATCTCTGCATATATTAAAGTCCTTAATTGTATAATCAGGTTAGAGTGTAATTGTTAGGCTATTCTGTTTCCTTTGATCCTCTCTTACTTTCCAGACCCCCTTTTCAATGTAATTGTGCTTCCTTCTTTCCTTAATAGCATATGTGTCTGTTTTTTATTTCATATGCAAGGGTATTTGCGTTGTTATTAGCTTTTGTATTAAGGGGTTCAGGTATCACTTCTGTCTGAAGTTTATGTATTAAATATTAAGTGTTTTTTTCGGTGTTTGTTTGTCCCCCTTGAATCACTTTGCACATTCTGTGGTAGCTGTAAGACCGATTCCACCCATTGTGGACTTAAGCGTTTTTAAGGTGAATGTCGACAGAGATTTATGAGATGTTTGTTGCTTGGTGGTCGATAGGCCATTACAGTATAATATGCACACACACTAACACACACACATATATATTTGTGTGTGTGTATAAAAAGTTTAGATTCTTGTTCCTTATCAGGCATTATCTCCTTATCGCTGGGAAATCCAGATCATACGACATGCACCTCGACTAGGTAACACGACTCCTCTTATATGAACCTTTGCTCCTGCGTTTCCCATGTGTGTAAGGTCAGCAGATACAAAGACCCAACCCCTACTCTCTCTCTCTCTCTCTCTCTCTAGGAATGAAATGGATGCCTTCAAGTAACCCATGACATTGACCCTTTCTTGTTATGGCTTCCAAGAAGAGGCCAAGAAGAGAAAACAAGTTTTTTTATTATGGACCCAACTCTCGGGACAACAAGAGCCTTCTTCCTTAGTTTTTTCTTTGCAGAATGCTCAGGGAAGACTGTTGTGATAAGCGATAACGTCATGTTTTGCAACAACACCTTTTCATGAGGTGTAATGACGAGTGAATAGGATCTCAGGAGGCTTTGAAAGGTCTGCCTGTCTGTCAGTCTGTCTCTTTGCCTGTCTTCGTTTCATCGGGAAGTAATGAGTATTGTCAGGCCTAAGAAACATCCTCACCGCAGAAAGAAGAAGCCGCCAAAAGAACGGTTAAGGCCTTGTCAGTAAAGTTCCTTATTGCCGAAAATTTTTCTCTGCCTGGCAAGGCCTGCTGGGGGCTCCTCCCCTGGGAATCGCTGAGAGAGACCTATTGTCCTGTCTTTCTCTCCAGGCAGGAAGCAGCACCAAAAACCCCATCAGTCCTCTCTCTTGTGAGGTCTTGCAGGAATCGACTCTCATGTTGACTATTCTCATTTGCTCATAATCATAATCATAATTATAACTATATTCATAATGGCTGTCCTCCTTTCCTGTCTACTTATTTTATCTCATGAACATCCCTGCCCCCTTGATGTAAGACCACCTTGACGCAGTGAGAGGGCTCTTGAACCCCAGGAATTTGTTTGTTCTCAGGTTTGAGTCCAAGAGTCTCATATATTATTGTTTATTTCATTTGAAAAATTTTGGGGAATTTTCCATTTTTTGTAAAATTTATTGGACCTGATAAATAGGAAAAGATATAGCTGGGATTGGGTTTATATCCAAAGCTAAACAGTGGGAACTACTGTAGTAGGATCATCAGCTACCTGATAATATTCGGACCTGAGAAATATCAGATTGATATTTGAAGGGCCGAACTATTTTTTGGGGCTGGACCACAGATTCCAGGGGGGTCTAGCTCTAGGGATAGGACTTGGCATTCTATCCGGTTTGCCCATAATATGATTAGGGTGGGGATGATTGTATTCTTGTAATACTCTCAGTCCTAGCAAGTGGGTTTGGCTTACAGTTGGGCCACTCTAATCATGTTGTGCCATCCCTTGTGGGGTAGGGTAGGGATGCGGACATTTGGGAATCGGTTCTCACTTGTGCCATTGGTAGAAGAATAAACTCCATGAAAGGCTGATGATATCTTTTCAAAGTTTTCTGGTTTATTTTTTTCTTTGTTTTTTATTTATTTTTTTCCCATCCTTTTGAATAGTGGCCATAAGGATTTGAGTACCCCTGGGCCCTTTGATGATGTTTTGGTGCAGATGATGACCTCTGACAAGGCGTTGAAATGATTGACCCTCCTTATGACTTCTGGCAGGGAAACTGACTATCCCCAGGAAATCTCAGTTAATCAAGAGCATAGCAGTAGTTCGACAATGGACTCTGCTAATGCCTCTACTAAAGATAAAGTATCAACAAAACAATAGGTTGGAAAATTACCAAATGTTAAGAATTTGCAAGTGCTTCATGTAATAGATATACCAGATCAGTGAGACTATGAAACTATTTTGACAACTTTCCATCCTTTTGGAACCATAGTTGAAATCCGGATGAACTTCCAAGAAGTAGAGTTAAAATGGGAAGCATTTGTTACTTTTGATAAAAATGAAGATGCCATAAAGGCTAGTAGTAACATCAATACCCTGCAAATAAATCAGTCTGTTATTAGAGGAGCTTTGACAGATAAAGTACCTAAAAATTTGGATGTATAAATACCATCTGAATGGGTTCAAGATACCTGTCAGAAAACACAGGGTAATACCCCATCCAGAACTCCCAAACCTCCTATGTGGCTAGTTGCTACAGCTAAGGAGGAAACCTACAATTTTTATAAGTTCTGCAAGTACCTCCAGAAGAAGGTGGAGATATATCTAGGTTTGGAAAAGGTACAGTGCTCATACATGCTAAATCAAAAACTCAAGCTCAAATGATATCTTTAGTGAATCCTTCTGGGAATTATATGATTAAAGAAATCAGACCCCACCGAAATTTTAGTTATGACCGAGGGTCATTTTTGACAAAGATTTATATGAGTTCACAGAAAGTGAAATCCTTGAAATGAACCCATCAACAGTATGGAAAGTAAAAAAAAAATCTATTGCAAATATAATAATTTTGACCTTTGAAGACCCTAACGTGCCATCCCACGTAAACTTTGAAAACGAAAGAGTTTGAGTAAGATCCTTCCTCCCAAAATCTATAGAATGCTTTAACTTTTTCAGGTGTGGTCACTTTTCAAGAGCGTGTAAGAACGCAAAAGTCTTTATAAATTGCTCCACCCTTGATCATGGTGCATGTTCTAAAACAACAAAGTGTAGTAATTGTCAGCTCAACCATAAGGCTAATGATAAAAATTGTGAAGCATATAAATATGAACAGTCAGCAGTAAATAAAGCTAATGTTGAACATATAAGCATTGGATATGCCAAACAACAATTGGGCCAATCAAAGAGCTATGCAAGAGCTCTAAACCTGCTACCCCTTACTACCACAAGGGGACCAGTGGGGACACCTTCTCCTGCAGTAGGTGTATCAACCCCTGTGGTAGAGTTCCAGGTATCTGGCTTAGGTGCTAAGTCACTAAAGGCAAGAGCACATTCCACCAAAGCAGGCAAGCTGCCTGTGGTTGGTAATGAGTCTCCTCCAGATGATGAGGCTCTCCCGTCATCTCTTCCATCTCCTATTTTTAAAGTAGTAAATCTATCACAGGCAGAATCTCTGCCTGATCTAATGGAGTCGGAACAATTAAGAAACCCCAGAGAGAGGAAGGATTCCTCCAGGTTCTTCCCCTTGTGCTCCAAACGAATTTGCTTCAATATACAACAGCTATAGTGTGCTGAGCTCAAGTGAAGCAAGTACTTCAGTGGAACCTAAAAGCCAAGGTAAAGAGATGGCTCAAATTACAGCTGCAGATATTCATCATCCTCCTAAAGAAAATCAAACTAGGAGAAATAAAGATCTATTTCCAGGCCACCTAAAGAGGAAAAAAGAAAGACTTTCAAATCTAATTCATAATGGCTCTATTCAACATTCTACAATGGAACTGTAAAGGATTGCGTTCCCGTGCTGAAAATGTCAAGGTCCTGCTAAGAGAAACTAATCCTGGTGTAATTTGCTTGGAGGAAACTCAATTGGATCCAGAGACGTTCAATCCTGGACTTAATTATGAGATCTCCACCTCTACCCCTACAGTGGGTGATTGAATGCATGGATTAGCTGCTATTATTGTTAGCAAATCACTGGAATACTCGCCTGTAGCCCTCAGTACAAATTTACAGGCAGTTGCTCTCAGGATCATATTAGACAAGCAGATTACTGTTAGCTCCATCTACATGCCTCCTAGGTCTAACTTCTCAGATGCTGACATCCAGTGACTAATTGATCAACTACCCCAGCCTTTTTTTATTCTTGGTGATTTTGACGCCCATAATCCGCTATGGGGAGGACATACTTTAGATAATGAAGGTAAAATTACAGAAGACATTATTAATAATAATGATATTGTGCTTTTAAATGATGGTACTATGACTTACCATAATATTTATTTTAATTCTTACTCAGCTATTGTCTTGAGTGTATGTTCCTCTGCAATAGCTTTAGATTTTATTTGGTCAGTAAATGAATTTTTAAATAGCAGTGATCACTATCCCATTCTTTTAAAATATGCCAGAAATACCCTTACAGGAATGCCACAGGGATGGAAACCATTAGAAGCTGAATGGGAGAAGTATAAGAAGGAAATCAAACTAGATAAGGAATGTGAATCTTTCAACAACCACATAAAAGCAAAACATTGTTTTAGTCAGTGCAGAATCCTCTATTCCAAAAACTACTGGCAAGCCAAGGAAACCAACTTTTCCATGGTGGGACGAAAAATGTGCCATCTTAAAAAAAATTACCAGATGCTACAAGAAGTACCAATCAAGTGGCACTCTCACTGCTAAAGCAATATATCAAGGAGCCATGGCAAAGCAACGCTGATACATTCATCGTGCCAAGAAAGACTCTTGGATTTGTTATGTAAACGGAATTAACTGGAAAACACCATCGAGGTTTGTATGGCAAAAGGTGCGAAAACTTGCAGGGAAATTTGTGCCACCAAAAACTCCCTTTTTAAGAGTAGGAAATAACCTCATTAGAAACCTTTCAGACGTAGCTGAATCATTGGGTCAACATTTCCCCAATATTTCTAACCCTAATAACTATTTTAGTGAATTCCAAAGAATCGGGAACACTCAGGTCAATCTGAATCTATCTGGTGATAGCCGGGAGGTATACAATGCAAGATTTTCTCTTCAAGAACTACATGAAGTACTCTCTTCAACGGATGACACTTCTCCTAGTGGAGATACCATTTTATATATAATGCTTAGGAAATTACCTGAAGAGGCCAAAAGCTACCTTCTTAAGATCGTTAACAAGATTTGGGAGACTGGGATTATGCAGAGATCCTGGAAAATTTCCGTCGTAATCCCAATTCCAAAACCAAATAAAGATCCCCAAGAAACTACAAGTTATAGACCTATAGCATTAAGCTGTATTTGCACATTAATGGAAAAAATGATAAATTTTCGCTTGGCATGGCACTTAGAATCAAATAAGCTTCTCTCTCCTTTCCAATTTGGGTTTCATAAAAATAGATCGACCCTCGACCCACTTATAAGACTCTCCAACCAAATTCAGCAGGGTTTTGTCAGTCAGTGCCAGACAATAGGGGTGTTCTTTGATTTGGAAAAAGCCTATGATACTACTTGGCGTTATGGAACTCTTAAACAACTACAGAAAATGGGTATTAAGGGCAACTTAATTCGGTTCATCCATTCCTTTTTATCTGAGAGATTCATAAAAAAGTTAGAGTAAGGAACTTTCTAACTTTTTCCTTTAGACAGGAGGAAGGTGTTTCACAAGGGAGCATTCACAGTGTGACCCTCTTTGCTGTTACTGTAAAGTCTCTGCTGAGCAAGTTTTCTATGGTGACGTCCCATTTTCTTTCCCTCTACAATTCGTCACACCTGGCGTGACGGGTCATGCAAATCCAATCATTTAAACTATGTATATAATTGTTTACCTGTGTCTGATTTGTATACCATGTATTCTTCTTTCACAGGCATCAAGATTGTATTCAACTTCAATTCTGTCCATTTGTATAATTTTAAGTGTACTCGTTCACTGTATTTATTGTTAATTATTATTGACCTCAGGTCACCCTTGTTCCCATTGTATTCCGCGGCGCGATGTCAGTCTGCCGCTATATAAACCACCTGGATCACCAATAAACCAGCAGTACCTTTTTCCAGCTCGTCTTATTTTGCACCTCTTAAAGTGGTGACCCCGGAGTGGTTCCCGGAGCCATTAGTGGACCCATACGGTGACTCAGTCTTGGCTCCAGGAACTACCTCACACCCCTAACGGTCTAACTACGGCGCTGCAACCAGCGTTCAGGCGTGCTGACTCTCGTCGGCAAATCACCAGCGTCATTAACGGACTCACACAGCGCGCTTCCAAGTGCATTTTGACGCGAGTATCCCACTCCAATTAAGAGGGCAAGAGCGAGCATGGACGTGGACATCTCCTCCCTCGTTCAGTTAACCTCTAACCTCGTGGATTCGGATGTCTACCTCCCTCCCATATCACCCGCGCCTGCCCTGTGCTGAGGCTCTCGCGCTCCTCCACACCCCTGCCCGTGCCCTGCACTCTTCCCTGCCCAGGGCCCTGCCTGGCAGGACAAGCAAGGGCCGCCGTGGCCATAAAGCTGCCGCTGTTAACGCAGGGGAACCCATCTGCGTGGCTGTACAGGGTTGAGAGTCAATTCAGGCTGGCAGAACTCAATGACGAGGTGCTACAAGCAGACACAGTACTCAATGACCAGCCAGAGGAGATCTACAGGAAGCTCGTCCTGTGGGTGTCCGCCGCACACCCCCTCACCTACCACCTCCTGAAGAAGTCCCTCCTCGAGGCATGCTCCCTGCCCGTCGCCGAGCGGTATGCCCGTGCTCTCGACCTCGCTGTCAGCCCACGGCAGGATCAGAGCGTCATGGAGTCATGGGGCATGATACAGGACCTCCTTAGCCTCCCTGACACCGACGGCAGTGGAAAACAACTCGAAATAAGCCTGTCGCGGGAGCTCCTCCTCCGTCAGCTCCTCTCAGAGGTCCGCACACAAATCCCTGAGCTCTACACCATGCCCCTCGAGGTCCTGATCTGCACGGCGCAGCACTTGACGGGCTCCGTGAAGGCAACGAAGTGGCTACCAGTGCCCACACTCCCCGTCAGCGCCATCCAGCAGGAGGTCAACGCTGTCACCAGGAGGCGCCCAACGCCTTACAACAGGTGGAATCCCCCGGGTCTTTGCCACTACCACAGGCGGTTCGGCAAGGATGCCTGGAACTGCCTGCCGCCCTGTTCATTCGCCCGTCCAAAAAACGGGGGAGGCGGCAGCCAGCAGGACAGGCCGCCATGGCAGCAGAAGAACCCAGGGGCCCAGAGCCAGTAGGCTTCTACGTCCGCGACACCGTCTCCTGCAGGATGATGTTGGTCGACATGGGGGCCATTAGATCAATCTTCCCACTGTCCAGAGAGAACCGCAAGCGAACACCGGACCTGGCTGCCTCCCTGACGGCCGCCAACGGGTCCCCCATCCTCTCCTACGGCACCAGGCTCCTGTCGATCTCCATCCTTGGCCGGAAATAATCCTGGGACTTCATCGTCGCAGACGTAAGGACCCTGCTCCTGGGTGCGGATTTCCTTGCCCACTTTGGGCTGGCAGTCGACGTCGGTCGGAAGCGCCTCCTCGACACTGACTCCTGCCAGTCCCTCCTGTTAGCAATGGGACTCAAGGTGCCCACCATCTGCTCTGCTGCCCCCCACCAGTACTCACAGCTGCTGAAGTTCCCTGATCTGTTCAGGGCCGAGCTCCGCCAGGTACCTGGGGCCCCAGCCAAACATAGCATCTACCATCACATAAAAACAAAGGGCCCCCTGCACACGCGAGGTTCCTGAGGCTTCCCCCGCGGCGCCTTCAGGAGGCCAAGAACGCCTTTGCCAAAATGGAGCGGATGGGAATATGCAAGAAGGCCTCCAGCCTGTGGGCCTCCCCCCTCCACATGATGCAGAAACCAGACGGTTACTGGAGACCCTGCGGCGACTACAGGCGGCTCAACCTTGCAACAGAACCTGACCATTACCCCCTGCCAAACGTGCAGGATCTCACGGCCTCCTTCCATGGGGCCAAAATATTTTCTAAATTGGATCTCTTGAAATCTTATTTCCAGGTACCAGTTGCGCCAGAGGACGTACTGAAGACCGCCATCATCACGCCTTTCGGGTCCTACGTCTTCGCCTTCTCCACCTTCGGTCTGAGGAATCGGGGGCGACTTTCCAGCGGCTCATGGACAGCATCCTGGGGGACCTGAAGTTCTGCGTCTGCTACGTGGATGATATCCTTATATTTTCCAGGTCCCACAAGGAGCACCAGAAGCACATCCGGGCAGTCCTGCAGCACCTGCAGGAGAACGGCCTCATCGTATGTTTCGACAAGTGCACCTTCGGCGTCCAGAAAGCCGACTTCCTGGGCCACGAGGTATCCCGGGATGGTGTCTGCCTGCTCACATCCAAAGTCGCAGCCGTCACCAGGTTTCCTGTCCCCACCTCCGTCAAGGCCGTCCAGGAGTTCCTCGGGATAGTGAACTACTACAGGAGGTTCATCCCCAGGATCGCACACATCATGCCCCCGCTGATGGAAACCCTGAAAGGGTCAACCAAAATCCTTATTGTGGGGACCCAGCCAGCAGCAGGCCTTCTCCCTGACGAAGGCCGCCCTCGCCGAGGCAACCGCCTTAGCCCACCAGGACCCCACCGCTCCCCTCCAGCTGGCGACGGACGCCAGCAGCGTCGCCTGTGGAGCTGTCCTGAAGCAGGTCATCGATGGCACTCCCCAGCCCATCACCTTCTTCAGCAAAAAATTCAACCCCGCAGAGGCCCACTACAGCACCTTCAACAGGGAACTCTGCGCAGTATACCGGGCAATCCGGCACTTCAAGTTCCTCCTGGAGGGCACTCCCTTCACAATCTACATGGATCACCAGCCACTGGTCCATGCCTTCACCAAGCAGGGGGATGCATGGTCTTCCAGGCAGCAGCGACACCTCTCGGCCATCGCGGAGTTCATCTGCTCTGTCAAGTACCTCCCTGGCAGGAAGAACCCTGTGGCGAACGCCCTCTCCAGAGTCGAGCTTAATGTGGTGCAGCTCGGGATCAACTACAAAGACCTCGCCAGGGAGCAGGCTGCCGACCCAGAGACCCCAGCCTACCACACCGCCATCATGTCCCTGAAGTGGAGGGACGTACCCCTCGTCCCCGGGGGCCCAGATCTCCTCTGCGACATCAGTACCGGCCAGCCCTGCCCCCTAGTGCCCGCCTCCCACCGCCAACAGGTATTCGACGTCATCCACGGGCTGTCACACCCCTCCGGCAGGACGACGGCCAAGCTGCTGTCAGAGAAGTTCGTCTGGCACGGAGTGCAGAAGGATGCGAGGATCTGAGCGAGGCAGTGCCTGCAGTGCCAAACCAGCAAGGTGGGGCGTCACACCGAGTCTGGGGTAGGCGAGTTCCCGCAGCCAGGGCGGTGGTTCGGCCATGTTCACGTCGACATCGTCGGGCCCCTTCCCCCGTCAGGCGGGTCCAGATATACCGTGACGGTGGTCGACCGCTCAACAAGGTGGCCCAAAACTACGCCAATGCAAGAAGCCACCGCCAGCGCATGCGCCGAGGCCCTACTCTCCAGTTGGATCAACCGCTTCGGCGTCCCAGACCACATCACAACTGACAGGGGCCCCGCTTTCCTGTCCGAGTTGTGGTCCGCCCTGGCTCGGCTGCTGGGGACAGCTCATCACACTACCACGGCCTACAACCCTGATGACAATGGCTTGGTCGAGTGGTTTCACAGGTCCCTGAAGGCGTCCCGTATGGCCCGCTGCACCGCCGAGGACTGGAAATACCAGCTGCCGTGGGTCCTCCTCGGGTTGAGAACCGCCCCCAGGGCTGACAGTGCTCCGTCCGCAGCTGAGGAAACTTACGGCGAGCCCCTCGTGGTCCCGGGTGAGGTAGTTACAGAGGACCGCCACTACCCATCTGTCCAGAGGCTTCGCGACATAGTCGACAAGTTCACCCCTGCAAGCGGACATATACCGGCAGGTCGGTCACCTTCACGCTGCCCAGCTTGTCCTCCACCACCCACGTCTTCATCAGGGATGATGCCATCCACCCACCACTGACCTTCCGCGTGCTGGAGCGGAACAACAAGGCATTCCTGCTCGCCCTTCACGGGAAGAACGACTGGGTGTCGGTAGACTGCGTCAAGGCCGCCCTCCTGGAGGAGGACACAGACGTCACCACACCGCACCCTCCACCTGGACAGCTGTCGCCGCAGCTGGGGCACGCGATCACCTCCGAAAGCACCCGCCCACACCCGCAGTCAGCCGCCCCCCCCCCACACACAGGGTGTCTCCCCGATGTCCTCACGCAGCCATGGCACCCTTCAGCGCCCCAGCAGATACGCTGACTAAGTCTCTGCTGAGCAAGTTTTCTATGGTGACGTCCCATTTTCTTTGCCTCTACACCTGGCATGACGGGTCACGCAAGTCCAATCATTTAAACTATGTATATAATTGTTTACCTGTCTCCGATTTGTATACCATGTATTCTTCTTTCGCAGGCATCAAGATTGTATTCAACTTCAATTCTGTCCATTTGTATAATTTTAAGTGTACTCGTTCACTGCATTTATTGTTAATTATTATTGACCTCAGGTCACCCTTGTTCCCATTGTATTCCGCGGCGCGACGTCAGTCTGCCGCTATATAAAGCGCCTAGATCACCAATAAACCAGCAGTACCTTTTTCCTGCTCATCTTATTTTGCACCTCTCAAATTACCACAAAGAGCATTTTGGATGAAGCTCCAAGCCCTGTTCGAGCTTCACTCTTTGTGGATGATTTGGCTATTTACTGCACTACTTACGATGCTATATCTGCATGCCGACATCTACAGAAAGCTAGTAATTCCGTCTCCAAATGGGCCAAGCTAAATGGGTTTAAATTCTCAGCCATTAAGAATGTTGCTGTCCGCTTTTCAAGGCGCAGACGTCAAGAGGTTATACCTAATTTAAAACTCGAGGGATCTATTTTGCCAAATGCTGACGATGTTAAGTTTTTGGGAATGACCTTTGACTCAAAACTCACTTGGCTCAAGCATATTGATAACCTTAAATGTAAAATGAAAACATTTTTTAATCTTTTGAAAGTGGTCTCTGGATATGAGTGGGGAGCTGACAAGAAATCTTTATTAAGACTTTATGATGCACTTTGTAGATCAAAACTAGATTATGGATGTCAGATCTATTCTTCAGCATGCAAAAGTAAACTTAATGAGCTCAATATTGTCTATAACATGAGATTACGAATTTGTTCCGATGCATTCCGAACATCCCCTGTCGAGAGTCTGTGTGTGGATACCCATCAACTGCCACTTGACTCACGGTGGGAGGAACTGGGTCTACCTTACTTAATGCGCATTAAAAGCAGTACTTAAAATCCTTCAAATAAGGTCATTTGCCAACTTGACAACAGAAAATTTAAACCAATGTCATCTGTTCCTTTCCAGGTAAGGTTAAATCAAGAAGTAAATGATGACGTGTTAAAAAATCAGAATATTTCACAGTTGGTTGCCTCCAGATTCTCATCCCCGCCCCCCCTCCCCCCCCATTGCTTATCCCTAAGGCAAAAGTTTGTAAAAAAAAAAAATAATGGTTAAGAAGACTCTTACTGATGAAATGGCCAAGAATTTATTTTTAGAACATGATGTAACCCATGAAGGTGCATATAGGATTTATACAGATGGCTCCAAGTCGAGAGAGGGAATTGGGCTAGCCGTAATTACAGAAGATTCTTATGAGGCTGCAAAGCTACCTCCTTCGGCTTTGGTATATACAGCAGATCTTTCTGCAATTAATAGAGCATTAGCTATTGTTCATTGTACCAACAAAAAGACATTTGTAATATATTCGGATTCTAGAAGTGTTTTGGAAAGTCTAAATAGTCTCAATTCATCCTGTCCTTTGATTCTCAAAGCTCATGAGTGGCTTTTTCGAATTTCTAACAAGCGCAAGTCTGTTTCATTCTGCTGGGTTCCTGCCCATGCGGGGATCAAAGGTAATGAAAAAGATGATAGAGAAACAAAAGGGGTATGTAATCAGAGACCACTGGATACCCATGAAGTTCCATACGTTGACATGGAGTCTCTTATCCGAAGCTGTATACGCCGCAAATGGCAGGAGCAGTGGTCCTTAAACAACCTTGCCACAATTAAGAAACTTTAGGCAATTAGACCTGGTTTGAATTTTTAGCAGTCTTCATTTCAAAGAGATCGGAGGACTGGAATTGTTTTAACGAGACTTCTCATTGGTCATTCCCGACTGACACAGCTTTATTTTTGATGGAAGTGATGGTCCAATCTGTACTCGCTGTGGCAGTCTGCTGACAGTTGAGCACATTCTGGTGTCTTGTCCAGTGTATGGTGCTGTCCGCAGGAAATTTGGTCTTTTAGGGAAACTTGCCCATATTTTAGGAGACAACGTTGATATCGACAACCTTGTAAAATTCTTAAAAGATATTGATGTATATTCTTAAATTTAACTTGCTTTGCTATCTAATTCTACCAATTACCTAATGCATACAAACATATGCACTTATACTTTTATTTTTATTTTTTATTTTTTTATTCCTTTTGCATCTTAATATTTCATTAATATATATATATATATATATATATATATATATATATATATATATATATATATATATATATATATATTATTAAATATGGTTTTTATGTTGTCACTCCCTGTAGGTTATCATCACCTTCATTTACATTTCATTATTCATTAAGTTATTTATTTCATTTCACTACGGAGCTGAATGACCAAAATAGATCCCAGTGCTTGGGCTTGTCCCTAAATTTCATAATCTATCCATCCATCCATCCATCCATCCATCCGAACATCACTGAACACACACACGCTTCACACAAAAGTAGATAACACAAACTTGATAGTTCAAGTCGTGTATTTAAGCTCATTCTAAAACAAGTGATTCTCATAGATAATAATAGTACCAAGACTAATAATGATAATGTTCACCAAACTCTTTATATATATATATATATATATATATATATATATATATATATATATATATATATATATATATATATATATATATATATAGACAAATAGATAGATGCTTGTATAAGTGTGTGTGTGTGTGTGAGACGCACTTAACAAGAAGGTATTTCCTCATCCTGTGACACCTCTTATCAAACCTGTGTCCTTATCAGCTACATGATGACAATGGTTTATTGCAAGGCTATATTTTGATACATAATACATTTTGGATGTATCTATTCAATTGAATGTTATGTATGTAGCGTGCAGCTTATTGGAAGCTAGGGAATGTATGGGATGACTGTAGTAGCTGAAAGCATTCTAGTGAGGGATGATGAGACTTTGTGACTCTCCAGAGGGCCAGATGGACCCCTTAAACGAAGTAGGTGGTGAGAAGAGTCTTTGCGAGTGATGAGATGATCCGGAATCTCTTACCATTGTGACTGCTGATTCCGACTCTGAGGGACTGAGAACCCACAGGAAGGAAGGAACGAAGGAAGAAGATTCCCCAGGGTAGGCGATGCAATCCTCAGGAGTCTTTTCACGGAGGGCACCCGACGACGACCAATGTGTTACTTACAGGGGAACTGATTGCCTGTTGAGGGCACCCAGCTTTATATTCGTGGGCTTATCACTAGGGAATCCAGGTCATGAGATGTGACGCCCCTTGTCACACCTCAGCCAGGCAACGTGACTCTGATAAGGACCTTCGCCGCTGCTTCTTCCTCTTTCGAGCAACTTTATAAAATAGATTGAAGTTATTCTTTTTATTGTGATGCTTCATTCTGTAATGAAGTACATTTATCATTGTCTTTGTCACTTTCTCCTCCAACCATCATCCAAATATCTCAACAAATCATCCATTCTCGCAACATCCATTCATTCTCAGTTACTCTTCTTGGAGACACTTTCAGATTCTTTTACTAGTTCCTACAGTTTTTCTTCAGTATCCGTTCTTCACTATCCCGATTCAGTACCATATCATCTGTAAACACCAGTTACTCTGCCCATAAAGGTATCAATTTGCCAGTGAGACATGTAACATTCTTGTGTTAGCCTAGATTTCGCAGTAAACTAGACATTCTCCCTTGCTACGAATTCTAATCACACTTTGTTTCCATCACAAGAACTTTGTATGTATATACATATATATATATATATATATATATATATATATATATATATATATATATATATACACACATATTGTCAAAGTCGCACTGCCGTGGTAAGGGAGTGTGACTCTTAAGTTATTGATTTGGGAAACGACAACTGACCGAAGGGGGACAGCGCTCCAATGAACAGAAAAGAAAATGTGAAAATATACTTTTAGATTACCAATATTCAAATGGGGATTAAGGTAAACTTGGAATGTCCACTTAATAAGTATAATTCACAAAATCAAAAGATGTAGTTTTGCAAAAGCTATCAATAGAGCTCTGAGGCACGATTCAAGATTTTACGTTACGCAGAAAAGTTCACAAATGGTCAAACAAGCGTGTCACTACTGCAAGCTATAAATTAAAACTCCAAGCCGTACTAGGCTAATACTAAAAATAAAACTAGGATCTAAAATGCACAGCAAGGGGTACAAGGAAGAGATGAGTATGCACTTTTGCTTTCTGGATATCTTGACCAGGAATGGCACCTGATATGCAGGAATGTGGCACCGTTGACCTACAGTTGACTCACACAACAGGAACTTGTATCACACGAATCCGCAAAAGCAGGAAAGTTGAAAACTACATCTTGACTCAGTTGAAATGAGTATGATTTTACATAGTAGGCTATGCAGCTAGTACACTGCTTCTTATTTACGTTAAATATCACAAAATACAAGCTGAGAGTAATTCTAAAAATGCACCCAATGAACACAGTTTCACAAGATCACAATCACGGATATCTCGGAAGGAGATAATTAAATAATAGATACAGGTAAATGGGAGAACAGGTGTATAGACAAGTTTAGCCTAGTAAAGGCCGACAAACAACTTCTGATCACATTACCTGAGGTCTGTGGATGAGACACACAGGTTTTTGTAGAGCCAGAGTTCTGCAGAGGAACGTCAGTGAAAGCGTTGTCACTTAGGTTTCCCCACTGAGGTAGAAGGGAATGGTGAAGGTAAAGGCACTGGGTGGCACAGTGGGTAGCAGCACGTGTGTGTAGTTGTGGCTGAGTATGGGATTATGCAGCATATCAGTGAATGTAGGACTCGAGCGGACTCTCTCAGGGTGACTTCTGGACTGTGATGTCTACAGGATCAAGGGGGAACGATGTCGTGAGAAGTGGCTAGCATCGATTTGTCCAGGGCGTGAAGTCAGTGTAGTAGACTGGTGAAGTAGTGTTTCAGACTAGCGATGAGTGTGTGTGAAGTGCCAGATTGCATAGTGGTGTTATGGGGCTAGTTTGGGGAGGACTGGTGAGAACCTTCAGAAAGGCAGTCAGCAGAACTTGTGAAGGTGGGCTTCGTGGCTAGTACTTGCAGTGTGGGTTTCTTGAAGAAGACTAGCAAAGTATCAGCGTGCTGGGACAGTATATATGCCCAGTTTTGCGCCAGCGATGGGTATGTTTGTGACACTTGTTAATGGCTTCTTGTAAATTGGATTTCATTGTCCTCTCAGAGAGGGTTGCTGCTAATCTGGCCTGGTACCTGGAAAGGTCATTGTTTGGTGGCCAGATAAGAGTTCGAGAGAGAGGTAACAATAGGTCAGGAGATTGATGTGAGAGGTGAGGCCTGGTAGGCAGGGATGCAGGTGTTTAGTAGGCGGAGCCGCAGGTGCGGGCCAGGTCAAGAAGGGTGGCCGATAATGGCATCGCAGGTAGTTTTGAAGGAGGGAGGACGAGAAGGGTGTGCAAGTTGTGGGAACTGAATACAATAGAGACAATAAGAGGGTCATGCAGTTAAATTTCGTTACCCACCTGCATCGGCTTATTGTTGCCTGGGAAACAGGATGAAAGATATCAAAACAACTAACATGCTTTTAACAAGTGCTGTCATTTCAAAGGGGAATTTTTTGTTATGTTATTTCATAATTTTAAGATAAAAGCAAAATCAAGAGGGGAAAATGGAAATCAAGTGAAGTAGCTGTTTGTAACTATATGTATGTTACAGTCAACACACGTAATCAGTCATTACGCGTAATGACTGAAATTTCAGTCATCACGCGTAATGCACTTAGGGACATTTGATCCCCCCAGGAGCTAGTACTAAACACGGCGAAATACATTTGACCCCCCAGGGACTAGTACTAAACCCGGCGAAACAGTGTAGGTGACTCACTGTTTCGCCGTGTTTAGTACTAGCTCCGGGGGGGATCAAATGTCCCCTAAGTGCATTACGCGTGATGACTGAAATTTCAGTCATTACGCGTAATGACTGATTAGGCATGTTGACTGTAACATATATACATATATATATATATATATATATATATATATATATATATATATATATATATATATATATATATATATTGTGAGGTGTAGCAGTTGTTTGTTTTGGGAATATCGCTTGCCGATTGTTTCCTTGTTGCGGGAGTGTGCTTCTTACCCAGTAGTGCTTGCTTTTTTGTATTTGGTGCTTACGTCTGTCATGGTGTCAGTGACAGCGACAGTCAGGTTTGGGATAGCAGCGAGTCAGGTTCTCGACAGCAAAGCATCATGGGGGTTTCTTGATTTGAACAGCAGTTACTGGTTACCTGTTGTTGTCTTCGGCAGTTGGAAGATGTAGTTGTCTGTGGAGCAGTTTGTTTCCAGTGAGACAGCCAACCTGTTGTCTCTTCGACTTAGCCGTAGTCATCTGTGTTTTGGGATGTGTTCATGTCAACAGTCACGGGCTGTTTCGTTGACTCGACGGCGATCGTCTGATGGTGTACATCCTCCCGGACAGCGGAGTCTGTCTCAACATGACTATGGAGATTGTCTGATTTTTTTGGTGTGTGGCACTGCCTGGAGAATTTGTATTGCCACTGGGATATATTTATTACTATTTATGCTATCTGTTTTGTGATTATGCATTATTATTGGTGCCGCGTGATTTTGATATTTATGCTGCTTAATGATGTGTGCGGCTTGCTTTATATTACGTTCATTGCTTTGAGTTATGCGGCTTGTTTTGTGGTTTAAGCTTTATGATGTAGCTATGTGTTATTTTACTGTTGTTTTGTTGTAAAGTAACTCGGTTTTGCTACATTTTTTGATTTTGGATGTCGCTTACCGACTCCTGTTATGTGATTTGATTGTGATTTATTTATTTTTGCCAAACCTTGATTCAGTTTTCCTTCCTCCTTTGTTTGTCGCAGCTCCTGTCTATCATCCCAGTCCTAGTTGTTTTGTTTTTGTGAGAACCTGATGGTCCATGACAATATCTACACACTTCAAATAACACCAATTAACTGTGTATAAAGTTATTACTTTCACGGAAGATCTCTTTATAATAAGGAAGGTTCAGATGAGGGGATTCTTTACTCCCGAGGTTTTGAGGCGTCTCTCCCTCCACTTAAGGAGCCAAAATAAAGAACTACCTCTTTTGTACCTTCAGTGTTATTGAGGTCCTCTGGGATATATATATATATATATATATATATATATATATATATATATATATATATATATATATATATATATATATATGGGGGTGTGCGGGAGACTGAGATTTCAGGATTTGTATAAAAAAACACACAAGATAGAAATGATGCATAATCTGCATTTTTGGGGGATAAAAATCATAGGATGAATATCATTAAATACACACACAAAAGGTGCCGAGTATTTGAAGAGACGGTGATATAGGCTCACTGCTTGCAATGGCGGGAAACAAAACATTTAGAGAACATCCGTAAAGGCTCGCTCTGGAGGAGTCAGGAGGCCTCATGAGATCAGGCCAAAAGATCCAGCTGCTTCTTTGCACAGCTGAAGGACCTTGAGAGAAGGATTACCGAGAATCCCCAGACTGAAGAGAAGGAGGCAAAGGATTAGCCAGGACCCTCTGGAGGGGCACGAAGGACCCTGGACGAGATCGAGGGACAGAAGGTAACGCACAGACAGGAGTCACAGGACTTCAGTTCACATCCCAAGGCCCAAGGAGCTATTGTGAGCTAAGGGCTGTATTGTTTAAGTTGTTCCCAAGAAAACATGTGAATGGAACAAGAGGGAAAGAGAAGGATATGGTTCACTTGAGGTGCCGCATTCTCTTATTCAAGATAATAATGATGCTCTATACTTTTATTTGATGCTTGTGCACAGAATAATATTCTCAAGACCAGGAATGTTGTCATCACTCATAGCTTCTTTTCATTCTCTTTCATTCACTTTCGTTCAGGTGTTTCAGCTGAAGGCCCAAATGACTGAAGAGATAAGGCGTCCCACTTCAACGGCTGAGTGATAATATCTCGAGTCCTGTAGACTTCGATCAAAGACCCACTGCTGTCTGTTGTTTTTTGGGTGGATGCATTTTGGTAAAGTCGTCGATGTCGCCTGATTAGCCTAGACTGCTCTCTCTCTCTCTCTCTCTCTCTCTCTCTCTCTCTCTCTCTCTCTCTGTCTGACATTAAAGACTCCTAACTGGGACTGTCTTTATGTTGGTCATAGATGACATATTTGTCTCGTCTAATGACATGTTGGAGAGGTGGAAGGTTTCATGATGGTCCTGAAGGAGCAAAAGAAGAGGAAGAAGAAGAAGATATATGATAGAGGAAAGGACGAAAGAAGAAGACGAAGTATAAGTGTGTGTGAGAGAGAGAGAGAGAGAGAGAGAGATATTACCTCTGATTGACACCAGGTTTAACAGAGCATAATCAAGGACACCACAGGCTACTCTCTTCAGGTTTTTTTTTTATTTGATGGTGTGTGTGTGTGTGTGTGTGTGTGTGTGAGAGAGAGAGAGAGAGAGAGAGAGAGAGAGAGAGAGAGAGAGAGAGAGAGAGAGATTACCTCTGGTTGACACCAGGTTTAACAGAGCATAATCAAGGACACCACAGGGTACTCTCTTCAGGGTTTTTTTATTTGATGATGACTTGATTGGGGCTTTCACTCAGGTTCCCAAGGGCTCATTTTGTTCCGATTAATGATGCAACCCAAGATGAGGCATTTCCGGCTGATTGCACTTGTTTGTGGATGTGTGCCTATGAATACTCCTTCCATAGTATCAAGTGTCCTCTGCGTTGCTTGTCATTTTGTTTGTTGCTCTGTCTCAGGTCATCATGAGTTTGTCAAGTCATTCTGAGTTCTGAGAGGGACTTCCGCTCTTCAAAGTGGTGTCCAGTAGAGATTATGTTTTTTCATGTTTGCAGAAATAGTTTGACAAAGAACGTTGCATCCTAGAAGGTGATGTGTTGAGCAGTGTTTTAATAAGTATTCCCCCCCCCCACTCTTAATAGTTAAAGGTATATTAGATTCCAGTTGTTACAACAAAATGTCAAAGTGAGTTCTCTTAGTGATTACACAATGAAGATAGATTCGCTGGCAACTGGGATACTAATTCCACCAAACTTTATCATAGAAATTAGGAATGAAATTCGGCAAAGGTGATTCACAGAGATGAAAGAAATACACATCGACCCCCAATTTCCATGAAGGTCATTTTATCATCATCATCATCTGAAGAAGGTGACTCGGCAGCCCCTGTGGCAAATTGCAGCCTTGATTTCTTATCACCACCTTCCATTGCTGAGGGCGGTGCTGGTGATAAGGTTATCCTTATCATGGGATCTAGGAGGTTTGGACTCCGGGGTTGCAACAAACTTGCCTCCCTCCTACTGTGGTTGGGAGGGATTCCTAGCAAAGTCCAGCGTTCTTTGCAGTTAAGCCCTGCCCACGGCTTACGTCATGACCATCCCTTAAGCGGCCCATACACGATCAGTTATATTGCGCAAGTCTGGTTGCACAATATAATTGACAATTTAATGTTGTCCACACACAGGTCAATATAATTGACAATTTAATTGGGCAAACCAGGCACAGTGTGGTCTTGCAATCCGCTGAGAAAGGATGGAGGATTTTGACCCAGCAATCGCCATGGCCGTTGCTCTTGCTGTAGAAGAGGAAAATGTCGTTCAAAGCTAGTTTACAAAATACAGGCAATTTAAATAAGCTCAGCAGCACTCACGCACCATGAGCGTGACATAATACATAAGAAAATGTGTTTTTAAATTAAAAATCGATTCTGTGCTAAAGTAAAATAATACCTCATGAGAAGGCCCGCTGTCATCTACAGTCGATGATAAACTTGTCTGCTTTGTGAGTGTACTCCGCGATTTTGCTGGGATTTCTTGGTCGTTGAGGAAGGTGAGGGCATGAAAATACCACAACGTTGGTTCATATACCTGGTCCGCCCCTGCGCCAGATTTTTCCGACTCCTGCACTTTTTTCAATTCTTTGCGATAGTTGGTTCTATATACATTGATCTTTTTTTTTACATCTTCTCTTGTGTACTTTGGGTATTTTCATGGAATTTTTCAACCAACACAGCGTAAGCTGCATCTTTCTTTTGTCTGTTGCTGTAATCATCACTTTTTACTTTCCATAGGGCTGGTAAACTTTTATAAACTTCGATGCACTCCAACTGGAATGTCCTGTCTTCTTCTTTGTCAGACATGTTGACGATACGAAATCTGGAAGACAAATGATTTTATTGCACAATTTAATTGACGGTCAATTAATTGTGCAATGAAATAGACTTGCGCAATAAAATATCAAGCAGAAATTGATTCACTCAATACAATTGCGCAAGTCATCAATATCGCCCATACACGGTCAATTTAATTGTCAATTCAGAGTATTGACAATGAAATTGCGCAATATAATTGATCGTGTATGGGCCGCGTTAGAGCTAATTGGCTGGCAATAGTTTCGAAAAGTTGGTTAGTCTGTGGTTCTTTTCATGTTCATTAATATTGCAATGGCTGTTGTACCGAACTAAATTACGTTCTGCAGATTATCAAAAGGAAACGTTATATTATCCCCTGAAATGAAATCGTAATACGCATCTCAATAAAGGTGGTTAAAAGAAAGGAAATTATGAACGAAGTCAGGAGTGTTCCGCGATGCTACAGTGTTGCGTTTCGTAAAGGAGGTTCACCTGAACACGGAGGTGACACAGGGAATATCTGCGTTCGAATCGGTGCACTTGAATCACTGGACAGTGATAATTACCGTCTGATATTGTCAAGCGTGTTCACCATTCTAAACTTAAACACAAAGACTCTCAGACCTATGCAGACTGATATTTCATATTGATTTCAGGAAATTTTACTGCATTTTAAGTCATAAAATCGATTTCATTGCACTCGTTCACACATTCGGAGGGATGACAAGCAGTGACTGCACTCTACAAAACCTGTATATGACTATGTTCAGCTTAAAGTTTTACAGTATAATAGGCTGTATGAGTAATATTGGATATAATTTGCTGAGAATTTTCTTAAGGACGTTATCTTCTTTCGAAATAACAGGATCATAAAAATGGACGTAGTTCTATAATGTCCTATGTCTTTTTGTCGGTTTATGCAGCTTATGGTGTTTGGATTATAGGCCTATCTTATACTCAGTCGTTTTCTTGTGGTTATTCTTACTTTTTTTTATGGTGCTTGTAGTTTTGTGTCTTCGAAAACTTTTCATGTGGTGACCTACAACTGCAGAATAAACCTATTCATAAATTACTTGTGTAAAGAATTATCTGCCTACTCTTGTCAATTGAAATATAGTAACTTGTTTTAATTAAAAGTAATCGAGATCTTTATGAATATAGTCTACGCTAGAATATTCTCTTAACAACAGAGAGAGAGAGAGAGAGAGAGAGAGAGAGAGAGAGAGAGAGAGAGAGAGAGAGAGAGAGAGAGAGAGAGAGAATATATTTACTGGCTCATGTATCCTTTTGTCCAACAGGGTAACCTATAAGAATAGCAAATGAACATCATGGGCTACTCACAGACTGGTTTGGATCCTCTCATACATAACTTTTTCAGCTGTCGTTTATTTTTTCTTATTTCGTTAAGCATCTTGTGATGCCTTCCTACCATAGCCTTCATTTTCATGGAAACGCTACAGCAGCCTTATATTTAACCATCACAGTAATATAATTTGTTATCCCTTTTGTAAATATATTTTCAATATATATCATTGATTGATCTGTGTGTCATTGGCTACGTGCCCATAAGTTTTACTTTTATTCTCTGTGGTATAAGTGGCGTTACAGTTACTACGGCCATCCACGCATGTCTGTGCATGTGCACTTGCTTATATGTGTACATTCCACTTAATATTATGCATTATGTATCGTGGAGTTGAAACTACTATATTAATTAAAAGTTACCCTATTTCCAAGAGATACGGGAAGAAACTATTTGCAATAAGAAATTGACGTGTAGGCCCGTGCCCTGTCATGTTCTCAAAATATAAGAATGTAATGTGTGGTCCAATGACCTGTCATTGCCCCAGTATATAAGAAATTGACTTGTAGGTCCACGACCTGCCATTGCATCAAAACTTAAGAATTTGATGTGTAGTCCTATGACCTGTCATTGCCTCAAAACATAAGAAATTGA
The DNA here is from genome assembly GCA_039081455.1 of Macrobrachium rosenbergii. Lineage (NCBI taxonomy): Eukaryota > Metazoa > Arthropoda > Malacostraca > Decapoda > Palaemonidae > Macrobrachium > Macrobrachium rosenbergii. The sequence continues at coordinate 2,781,129 of JANJGK010000050.1, forward strand.
CGTGTAGGCCTAATCTCTCAATGATATTAACATTTGACACGGCTGCATAAGTCTATGCTTCATTTTAATTAATGTGGCCTATGTGGGATCGCTTATGTAGGCCAACACCAATTAAAAAAAAAAGCAAGATGCTTGTGTATTTAGGCTCCGCGTGATAAATTAAAAAAAAAGATGCACAGACTAAATGATCTAAGATCTTCCTAATGATATAGCTTATTATATCTTTTATCGGAGATATCAGTTGCATACTTCACAACTCCGGGAACTCAAATCTGTGGTGTCATCAGTTAAGCACGACGCTCAACATGACCGAACGGAGTCAAATCCGTTCTGGTAATCATCAGGACTCCTAACTAGTGTGACGTCATTCACCCCTCGAGAACTAACCAATCGCTGGCGTGCAGTGGGCGGGGCTTAGCTGCAAAGAGCGGTGGATATATTCTATCTAGAACTAGATAATGACAGTCCAGCTGTTGAGTCATTTCACTTAATTTACTTTAGCAGATTCCACCGCAGTAAATTTGTCGTAGTAGTTTGTATGTTTTACGTATGGAGCATATTAAGGAGCCTTAATAGCAAAGCATAAAACTCTTCTATGGAATTTAAAGAACAGAAAACTGAAATTTATTGTACTGGAGATGTAAAAAAAGATTATCGATCAAAAGTAAAACAACAAAATGTCATCCGTGCTTGAGTATATGGATCGAAATTATATTACATCAAGAGATTATTACATAGAAAACTGTTTTGCTCTTGGTTGGGGAACTTTTTGTTGGGGGATCATGGCTCATTCAGCAACTTTTTATCTTTAAACACCTAAAGGCATGAGCAGTTGCCTCTTATTATTGGCAGTTTTAACTGAAAGCCAATTTAGTCTTGCGATAGTAACAAAGGGGATTGTAACTGAGTTATATAATCCGTGATGGGTATGGGCGAAGTTGGTCTATGTTAAAGTAAACAGCAGTGTATTCATCCGTGACACTAAATATGCCCTAGATTTTGGTATGATTTTCATATTAACCGTTCAGTAAGTATATATACATAGCACGCCAACGCTACCTTAGCCGTTTATGTACGGGGAGCAGATGTTTTGACCATGGCTTTTAGTACGTATATAAACGACTGAATTTTCCAGCCTTCCTTTCAAAGTTAATCCTCTACAATATATTTTCTCTAGGTCCGAGGAAGCGTTGTTGACCATGTCGAAACAAAAACATTTCCTCCCGAACCCCCTTTTATCATAATTTTCCTGATTTTCTGCATCACCTGCATCCTGTCACACATAATCGGCGGAGTCGCTCAGTCTATCCCCAGCAGCTAGCATAGATAGGTTAACTATCATGTTATCCAAACTAAATGTTATTTGTGCATTAGAAGCAGAGGGCTTACTGAAACAGCCAACTCGTCGTAAACACTGGATTCGCACATTTAATGCAGAACGAGAAACAAGTAAAAGATTTGAAAAGTTTCATGAGAATATACGAAAATATGACGATGAAAGGTTTTTCGAGTATTACCGAATGTCTAAAGCTCCTTTTGATGAACTGCTGGAAGTGCTGAGGCCTCATATCTCGAAGCAAAATACAAAGTTTCGAAGATCAATATCTCCAGAAGAAAGATTAACAATTACACTAAGGTGAGTAAAAAAAATAAATAAATATTATTACATGATTTATTCAGACTGGAAAAATGGTAATGCAATACAGTAACTACAATATATTATAATAATTCAAATCCAAATAGAAGATTCAAATGTAAAAATAAAATATTCCTTGAATTCTGAAAAAACTATTTCATAATCGAAGCAAGTAGATGTTTAGTAAGGAGATTGAGGAGACACTACGTCAATCATTTGAAAGTCCTGTGAAGACGTGGATTGGATAGCTATATGGTGCCATGATGGACAGGAGTTGGTGATTGCATAGAGGATCCTTTTGCAGGAGATGGTGCCTGCATTAGCTGAGATGGTGCTTGCATGTGAGCTGGTCCCTGCATATGGGCTGGTGCCTGCATATGAGCTGGTCCCTGCATGTGAGCTGGTCCCTGCATTTGAGCTGGTGCCTGCATTTGATGAAATGATGCCTGCATATGAAGTGGTCCCTGTACATGTAATGGTGCTTGCATATCACTGCTTGACATAGAAGCAGGATACCTTTGAAAATGATAAGAGGGATTCACTACGGACTGCTGAGATGAAAGATAGGGTACTTGAGGTAATTGTCCTGGCTGTAAGTTCTCTGATTTTTTTCGTCCGATGCTTTGAAAGAATTGAAGAGTCAGCAGTCTGAAATCTATTTTCTTGTCATCATTAAGTTGCTTGTAATCAGGAAGAATGGATATTAAAAATGATTTGTCTGGATCTTCTTCTTTCTGTTTGGAGCTTAGCACAATATCCTTTATCACCCTTTTCCCAAAGTGATGGCCTTGCATGAATGCATTGAATGAATAAATCAACGTCAAACATCTTTGTAAAAACAAGTGGTTCAGTGGAGCGCCGGGAGCGGCGTAGCCGTCTGGTGTGACTGCGTGCATAGAACTGAGTGTGTTTTCCCGAGAAGGCAACAGGACGGATGCGGCGGTCCGGCGCTGCCGCAGCATACTGCGGCGCAGTGCGGCGGAAACGGCAGCGCCGCACTAGCGTGACACCTCTCATTGGTTTGTGTGTAATATCACTATGTGCGACACCGCATGCGGTTTCGCGTAGCGGCAACGCCGCATAGTGTGACACCGGCTTTATTGACATTTATTCTGATTGAAATATGAAAAATGTGCCACTTGACTGTTTTATTACTTTATGGTATGCTCAGGGCATGTGACTGAACTCAAGAAGCGCTTCATTCTGAATAATGGCCGAAAGCCATTTTGATTGTATATTATGAATTGGGAACGTTGGCAATAATTGTAATTTATTTCATCAATTTAACTATAGCAACTCATAAAAATTACTTCAGAAGATGTGAGCATTATGTTTGTTTCTATGAACACACACACACACACACACACACACATATATATATGTAATGTAAGAGCCTGATGCCGTCTCTTCCAAACACTTGTGTGTGCGTCGTCCATCGGAGTGGACAAGACAACAAGAGCATCTCGTTTTCCTTCTCTAAAGGAAAGCTATTTCAACCATACAATATTTCCGTCTGTTTCTCCGTAACCATTGTTGTCTCGATTCTTGTACAATCACCACTACTTGCATTGCCATGCAAGCATTCTAATCATGTACTCATAATGTTCCTACGAATCTTCTGTATCAAACTGTGTGTATGTTTCTGTTTGTGAAGACGCCGAACGTCTCGCCATTTCATATATATTATGCTACTGCATTGTATTTATTAATCTGTCTTGAATCTCATGCCATTGGCCATATGTAGAATTTCCTGGCCTTTCCATTGATGTATGTTTCATCACTGTATGTTAATCATGTCTCTCAATATCGCCATCTGTTTGTCTGCCGACAAACACAGATGCCTGAGCCTTTAGGCTACCTCTGTTTTTACCTGTCTGTGTGTAGGCGCTACCTTACCACTCGCACGCGTCAATAACATCTTCGAAGATTCTGTACATTAACCACCAAAATCACTTTCATGTATCTTAATAAAGTTTTCATTAACCTACCCATCTCACAGACTCATCATCAACATATAGTTACGGGCTGCTCTAGAAGCATGAGCCCGTGCTGGCACAAGGCCAGCTAAATCTAAAACAACAACAACTGTACATTAATCTCAGTAAGGAGCTACCAATAAACCAGTCAACACCCAGCCAGTATGTCACTCAATTCCCAGTCCTTACATATATATATATATATATATATATATATATATATATATATATATATATATATATATATATATATATATATATTCATATATATATATATATATATATATATATATATATATATATATATATATATATATATATATATATCATATATTCATATATATATATATATATATATATATATATATATATATATATATATATATACATATATATATATATATATATATATATATATATATATATATATATATATATATATATATATATGACTTTTTATCACATCACCGTGATTCATATACAATCAGTAAGCTACAAACGTCCTTTAATATCCAATTCGCTCTACCTCGGAAATAATATATTTTCATGTATGTTACCGAAGGGGAATTTTTTAGTTGATAATAAGTTCGTCGTCCCGTGTACGAACTTATTATCAACTAAAAAATTCCCCTTCGGTAACGTATATGAAAATATATTATTTCCGAGGTAGAGCGAATTGGATATTAAAGGACGTTTGTAGCTTACTTTTATATATATATATATATATATATATATATATATATATATATATATATATATATATATATATATATATATATATATTGAATAACTAATTGTCGTTAGCCTACTTGTGAATAAATTCTGGAACGCTGCAGAACAAAGGGTTAGATATAGAACGAACAAACTTTCACACATTAAACAACTCACAATTACCATAATCTAAACGAAAACGGAGGGTTAACGAGCCAAAGACAGCAGTGAGGTACTGCAGTATATATATATGACGATTGTGAACGGCTTGCTAGTAATTTCCGGGCCTGAGATTTCGTATTTGATAACAGTGGCAGTTTCATTACATCGATAAAAAGAACTTCTTTTAAAATATAGATGATGATATTTATCTGTATCGACATTTTCTTAACAATTAGCGCAAGGACCAATGAACAGAGTCAATATGATGTTTTATGTATATATATTATATATATATATATATATATATATATATATATATATATATATATATATATATATATATATATATATATATATATTACGAATTTCCCAGGGTTTGTGGTATTTTTACAGGCTATCAACGGAACCTTAATTTAATTGGCCTTGGAGCTCTGACTTGCGTTAAGGGAAATCGTAAAAAACAAAGAGCAAGGGATGATTTTAGGAGCTGAAGGCTCTACTTCATAAAGAAATGTTACGTAAACACTTGGGATAAATTAAAGAATTAATTTACAAAAGAAAGCATTAGAAGGGAAAGTGGGTAAGTAAATTGTTAAAGGGCTTGCAACGCCTGAAGATCCTTCTGCTGGAGTCCTGACTAAGGGCAATGCGCAGTCGAAGATGAGTCCACTGCGAACAGGTCCCTCTGCAAGAGAGATTTACCAATTACATGCCAGTAATGGAGCAATATGACTCGAGTCTGCACTGAGGGTGCCAAGGACTCGAAGAATGAATGACCACTTTACACTTGAACACAGGACATAGGAAATGTCACTGGATAAACTGGCACAAGGACAGAGGTGAAATACTGGCACCCCAATAACTTTCTAAAGGGCAAACTGTCGTGACTGAAAAGTCTTTACTCGCACTTTACCTTAGGGGAAGCGGGTCTCTGGCAAAGGATGACGAGGGATGATCACACGTATGGCGATGCACTCAAGGATGACTGGTCTGGAGTCATACAGGGGGTAATGAAGGTCTCTCAGCAAATGTATCACTCGCCCATGTGTATGGCTAACGGCCACACTAACTCCCCTACGACTCCGACTGCTACAGTAATTCTACTCCTACTGCCTTTCAGATCTCCTGTCTTTTCCTCTTAAGGCCTCGGCCGTGTGTCGTGGCCGCGTGCAAACTTCTGCCGATAACTGGGGCCATGTGCAAACGATGTGTGATTTGCCAAGTGTTGAGCCATCGGGTTGCCTCTTCCCAGGTATGCTGCAAAAGGAAAGACAATTCAGGAGCTTAATCTGCCTTTAGAAGGTTGTTTTAAGCAGCTTAGTTGGGCTAAGCTGCTTAAGGGAGCGGCACCGAGCCTCGTATCTTTGCCTTTTTAACCCGTGCCATTTCAATGTGTGTTCCAGGTAAAGAAAGGGACAGATTGAGATGTGGATAACTTTGTTCTGATATCTAGGTCAACTAGGACAGGCCATGCAGCGACGATTCTACTCCCAATAAACAAATGGCAAATTAGGTGGGGGGGGAGGTGCGCTGTGCAGCGACTTCTTGTAAATTATAATAATATATATACACATATATACGAGACAAAGAGAGAGAGAGACAGAGCCTATATATATATATATATATATATATATATATATATATATATATATATATATATATATATAATGTGTGTGTGTGTTTGTGTGTGTGTGTGTATTGACATCTAGTGCACATAGAAGCACTGTACACATAATATGGGTGTCATTAGCTACATTGCCAAACCTCTTCCTGACTTATAATCTGACTACAGTTAATATGCATTCCTCAGTTCGGAGTTTTCATTAGTATTTGTTTGAGTTCTTAAAATTGAGGACAGTGGTTCTAGTCCAATGTGATTTATTTTTTCCACCAAATATTACTGTAGAAAAAGACTCGCTCAACTGCTTAAACTAAGATATACTTATTTTTAACCAGGGCATTACTGATTGGTAGGCCATATGTTTTCAAGGAAAACTCGGTAAGGTCAGTGGGCATAGGCTCCGCTGCAGCACTTTCAACATTTATAGCTTTGGTCAGTGTTGATCCAGAAGTCGGAGTCTGCCCCTCACAAATGCTGACCCAGTTACTAGTTAATAGTGAATGCCACCGGTTTGCAGTTTCCCTAAGTGTAGCCTTGTCAGCTAAAATTAATAGAATTTCTGAAAATGGTGACTGTGTGAGGCTGAAAGTATACCTTAGTTTAACCATACCACTGAGCTGATTAACAGCTCTCCTAGAGAGGGCTGGCCCGAGGAATTAGACTTATTTTACGTGGCTAAGAACCAATTGGTTACCTAGCAACGGGACCTACAGCTTATTGTGGAACCCGAACCACATTATACCGAGAAATGAACTTTTATCACCAGAAATAAAATCCTCTAATTCTTCATTGGCCGGTAGGAGAGTCGAAGGCCGGCCCAGCAGAGTGCTAGCCGAGTACGATATCGACCCGTCCAATGAGGAACTGTGCGAGGCTGAGGCAGATGTCCTTGGGGAAGGGTGCTTTGTCTTTTTCAAGGCTTCAGCATGTCTGGAAAGGCGAGCAAGAAGCTCCTTGCAAGCTCTCACTAAAAAAGTGTGGCATTGCTGTTGAACATTTTGAATGCTTATATATATATACTTAGCTTATAATATTTTGTTTGCTGTTGGCCATGCATAGTAAAAAATAGCTGAAATGTAAATTTTGTAGGTATATATGTGTTTTAACAGTCATGATAATGTCGCCCTCTTCTCGCCTTCCTCAGACTTTGTTTTGGACACACATCATTGGAAGCCTTTTATATAAGCCAGGAATAAATAAAGACACTTTCACCATCTCTCTACCGCCAAGCAAGATATGCTCCAGCGACAACGGCGCAAAGTGTGTTAGGAAGTGGTCTTCTGAAGTACTTGTGCATCAATTGGAGTCTTACCTCTGAAGATGTGTTTCAATTTGATCTCAGCTTGGATCAACGGCTTCAAGTACAAAGCATAGCAGGAAGGTGAGTCGAGAATTTTTAATGAATGTCTTCAGGGTAGGGCGAGCGTTTCCTTAAAACTGCAGTTTGCCTCTGGTGACCTAAAAAGGGAAATAAGTACTTGGTTGTTGGTGGGCTGTTGTTTGCTGCATCTGAGGGTGTTACAGAGAGAAACACCGGATGAAACACGTGGATGGTGTTTGGTGGAAAAAAAATATTCATATATCTAAAAAAGAGGGTAGCTTGGTGAGATAATCCTCGCTACAATAGAATGAAACTATACAATGCTCACTGTCTCTCTCTCTCTCTCTCTCTCTCTGTGCCATTTCTTGAAATCCTTTTTCGACCTGTGCGTGTCCTTTAAATCATTTGATCCTTTAAATAATCTGATTCCACCAAACTGTATCGTCTTTTGAAAAGTCTCTTGAGATGGAGGTCAGGTAAGCTGAGGATTTTCCGTTTGCCTTTTTGTTCGATTTCCGAGTCGTTTGTTACGATTTGTTCTTGGTAAATGTTAAGTGTTATTATACTAATAATGACCAATACCACTATTATTATTTCAGCATTAGTGGTTAAGGGCTAGGTCATTATTATTTTCTCCATCAATATCATCTCCTCTTGATGTTATCCTATTTTCAAATAACTGCTTCGGAGCGAAAACCATATCATTGGTTACAATGGAAAATATCTTCATTATTTGTTATTATCTAAAGATTTTACATATTTTTTGTAATATTATAAGTGAAAGATCTGTCCAGATAACTCATTTAAGACACAATGAAAGAAAATATAGTCGGTAATTAAACATTCTCAAATTATATTTTCTTTTATTGTGTCCTTACTTAATGATCTGGACAGATAAAGACAGGTAGTTCAAACATGGCTGTGGTGTTGGTGAAGAGAGGTGGAGAAAGTGCTAGTAGTAGAGAGGTTTTAGTCACCAAAAGGTTTTTGCACACCATGAGCAGCAGTGTGTTTGTTTTACTCACTTGTTCCCAAACAATGGTTTTAAATGGTCATAATCAGGATAAACGGGGAATGAATTTTGGAACCTAAGCAAAATGCGCGAAATATCTGTGCGGCAGCAAAATTATTGTAGGTCTTTGTATGTTTTGCATATGAAGCATATTAAGGAGCCTTAATAGCAAAGCATAAAACTTCTCTATGCAGTTTAATGAACAGAAAACTAAAATTTCATGTACTGGAGATGTAAAAAAAAAATTATAGAGTAATGGAAAAACAAAATTTCATTCATACTTAGAGTAAATGGATCGAAATTATTTTAAATCAGGAGATTGTTACGTAGAAAGCTCTTTTACTCTTAGTTGGGGAACTTTTTGTTGAGGGGTAGCTCATTCTCCCACTAAGCTCAACAAGTCTCGCATTGCTCGTTGTCATGTTATTTTTGGACATTTGTTCCTGAACTCTATGCTAGCTTGTGGCAGCATTCCCTCAAGGTATGTGAAACTGACCTTTGCATACTTTTTGGCAAAGTCAGTACTTCTTTGCAACGCTTACGAAATGTATAAGTTTTTAGTGTGGATACTATTTTGTTCGTTTTTTACATTTTTTGTATGTTTTTAGTCATTTTTATTGTCTTATTATTTTAATAGTTATCAATCTGCTTCTGAAGCCTTTTTTTCATTACATTGTATAAGTTTGGATGTTCAGCCATTAAATTCGAAGGAGCCAAACTCTCTGACGCCTAAGACGTTCAAGTGTCAACATGACATCGAAGATCAATAGCGTATTTTGGACCTTAAGATGGTCAGGTGTCAACATGACATCGAAGATCAATAGCGTATTTTGGACCTTAAGATGGTCAGGTGTCAACATGACATCGAAGATCAACAGCGTAGTTTGAACCTTAAGGTACAGATGTGTAAGGCTTAATTTTGTATGTTACTTGAATTGGTTGCTTGATGTAATGGCGTAGCGAGTCAGTGTTCAGTCAGATCCCAAGTACCTTTGTTTGCCAAGTTCCCTCAGCTAATAGATGAAAAGGACTATGAAGAGTGCAATGGTGAATGGAGAGTTCTTTCATTTCATTTGGAACAAGTAAAAATGAGTGAAAATCCTAGTGATTTTTGGTTGTCTGTAATAAATGTAAAATGCAGTGATGGTGAAGTAATGTTTCTCTTGCTCTCCCAATTCATGTTAGATTTAGGCCTATTGGTGCTACCCAATTCTTCAGCTGCAGTCGAGAGAATTTTTTCCCAAGTGAAAATCATAAAGACTGATGCCAGAAATAGACTAAACACCGAATCATTAAAGAAAATGGAGGCAGCACTCCATGCTTTGATTGGCAACCTAGAACTGCAATTGTCAAATCAGCACAGGCAGCATTTCAAGAAAAATAGGCCTAGACAAATATTTGATGTCTATAGGCTTGTTTTTGTTTTTATTTCAGGTATTTAGTTTTTATTAATTGCAGAAAAGGCATCAGATTAGCCTTTTTATTACATTGATTGTAAATTCTTATTAATTTAGAAATAAATAAAATATGCAGATGCCTATACTACAACCAGGAAATATTGCTTTAGAAAAGTAAAACATACACACATACTGCATGCAGCTTATATGCTACTGTTTTCAGTATTTTATTGCCTGCTGCGCCTCTCACAATTACCTTACCTTTAAGTTACAATGCCTGATGCATGATTTCCTACCTTAGTAATAATTTAGCAAAATAAAGTTAGCTTTTGTAATAGATATAAAAGAACAATAAATATATGTCTACATAAAAAGAAAGTATACTTTTTTTTATACCTTTTCTTTGACATTGGATAGTTTTTGGCAAAATTTGGTATCCATTTGGAAACGTTGATTTTTCCCACTGGAAACACTCTCTTGAGGTTGTAACAAAGCAACCTGTGATGGGCAGTTATATATACATTATGGTTATGGGCGAAGTTAGTCCATATTAAAGCAAGCAGCAGTATATATCTCTGTGACACTAAATATGCTGTAGATTTGGGTATGATTTTCATATTAAGGAGACGCCGGGAATAAATAAACTTTCACCACCTCTCTATCTCCACGCAAGATATGTTCTAGCGATGATGAGACAGAAGTGTGTTAGCAAGTGGTCTCCTGAAGTACTTGTGCATGAATTGGAGTCTTACCTCTGAAGATGTGTTTCAAATTGATCTCGGCTTGGATCAATTGCTTCAAGTACAAAGCATAACAAGAAGAAGAGTCGAGAATTTTAAACGTATGTCTTCAGGGTAGGGCGAGCGTTTCCTTCAAATTACAGTTTGCCTCTGGTGACCTAAAAAGTAAAATAAGTACTTGGTTGTTGGGCGACTGTTGTTTGTTGCATCTGAGGGGATTACAGAGAGAAACGCCAGATAAAACATGTGATTGGTGTTTGGTAAAAAATGATTCATCATATAATTAAAAGAGGTTAGCTTTGGTGACGTAATCCTGGCTACACTGAAATGAAACTATTCAGTGCTCTCTCTCTCTCTCTTCGTGTTATTTCTTGAAATCCTTTTTTGACCCGTGCTTGTTCTTTAAATCATTTGATTCCACGGGACTGGATCGTCTTTTGAAAAGTCCCTTGAGATGGAGGTCAGTAAGAGGAGGATTTTCCCTTTCCCTCTCTTTTGATCGATTTTTGTCCATCATTTGTTACGGTTTACTCTTGGTAAATACTAAGTGTTATACTTGTAATTACTAATATCACTATTATGGTTATTTCAGCATAAGTGGTTGAAGGCTAGGTCATTATTTTTTTCTACATCAATATCATCTTCATTGCTGTAGTCATCACTATCATTCTTGTTATTAATTATGGGAGATGCAGTATCATGACATTTCTAGCTTACTAATATCACTATAATTATTAGTTCTCAGTGGCAAACTCTCATCCCCTTCCGTCAAGGGAAACATTATCCTATATTCGAATAAGTGCTTGGGAGCCAAATCCATATCGCTGGTTGTAATGGAAAATATCTTCGTTATTTGTTATTCTCTAAAGATTTTACATATTTTTTGTCGTTTATAATATTTTATTTAATAAGTGAATAGTCTGTCCATATAATTTATTTAAGACACAACGAAAGAAAAATAGTCAGTTCTCAAACATTCTCCGATTTTATTTTCTTTTATTGTGTCCTTAGTAAATTATCTGGACAGATGAAGACAGGTAGGGTCAGACATGGCTGTGGTGTTGTTGAAAAGAGATGGAGAAAGTGCTAGTAAGAGGAACATTTTAGGCCCCGTAGGGCTTTTGCATACCATGAGCAGCAGTGTGTTTGTTTTACCCGCTTGTTTCCCAACGACTATTTTATGTTGTCATAATCAGGATAAACGGGGGACTGTCGTAGCCCTAGCAGTTAAAATGATTATACGACATGAGTCACATTTGGTAACTGTCATGTATGTCTTAACGTAAGTGAAAGGCATGTTATATAACTCCGTCCGTAGACGCGTTCAGTTCAAAGCTGCAGCTAGATGTTGCGTAATGCTTTAGAGTATAATCAGTCATTATTGTGTTAGTATCGAATCCGACACACAGGCTTCAATCCTATAAATTCTACAGCATGTATGTAGAATATAATTTTATTGTGTATCGAGCTCCGATGCTCATATGTTCGTTATGATTCCATTATATATACCCTTTTGTATTTTGTACAGATCCCTTACCGCCTTCTTCTCAAATGTATTAGAGAATAAACACGAGCTGAAAGATACAGCTTTATTATCGACCTTCATCCTCGGACATCTGCAACGAGAATGGGACCAAACCTCAAATACTAAATACATCATATTTACCTTGCAGGTAAGAATGAAGAATTGTAGTATGTGTTTTAATATAACACATACTACAATTCTTCTCCTTACTGATGTGTTGGTATATGTTGTGTATACCAACACATCAGTAATGTATAGACTATAGACATTCATGACATTGATGAAATTTGGTCAAGTCGTCTCACGTGTCTGGATCCAATTGGGAAGCAGAACTAAGGAGTAACTAGCGCATAAGACTGAAATCTTCACAGAAAATGGAGTAAATCTTCCCTTGAATACCACAACCTCTCCCATGGATGGGCGCTGCGTTTACCACCAGCCTCATGGGAATGAATGTTGGAACAAACAAAATGTGGGAAATATCTTTGGCAGTAAATTTGTAGTAGATTTTTGTTTTAAGTATGAAGCTTATTAGGGAGCCTTTCTAGCAAAGCATAAAACTCCTCTGTGGAGTCTAAAGAACAGAAAACTAAAATTTCCTGTATTGTATATGTAAAAAAGATTATCACTTAAAAATAAAAATCAAACTGTCATCCATACTTAGAGTAAATGGATAGAATGATATTACATCAAGAGATTATTACATAAAAAACTGTTTTACTCGTAGTTGGGGAACTTTTTGTTGGGGGATGGCTCATTTACAGTGTTTATCCATGATCAACCTGATTCCCTTTGTCTCCATTGACAAAAGAGTAACAGAATTACTTTTGGCAGTTGATGCAGAAGTCATTTCATCTTGAGTTTGTAAATGTATAGGACGAAGTCAGGTTAAGTTAAAAGCAAACTTCAGCATATATCTCTTCTTTCCCACCGTTATCCCTACGTTAAGGTGTCGGTTGCCTGATGAACCTTCTCCACTGCCTTCTATTAAAGGCATCATCCTCCACCAAACCTCTTCTCTCCATATCTTCCTTCACTTTATCTTGCCAACAAATTCTCTGTCTCCCTCTCGATCTTCTTCCTCTAACAGGTTCTTCCTAAGCCCTCTTCTCCCTCCTCGTCATCCATCCTTAACCATCTCAATCGTTACTCTGTTATCACCTCTGTTATCTTTACTAAGCCTGCTCTTCTTCTTATTTCATCATTTTCCAATCTCTCAAACATCAATATTCCCATAATCCACCTCAGCATTCTCATCTCTGTTCTGTCAAGCTTCACTTCCTCTTTTCTTCTTAGAGCCTATGTTTCTGATCCATATAGTAACACTGGTCTTATCGCTGTGCTATAGATCTAGACTTTTAGCTTGATTGGCATTTTCTTATCACATACAACTCCAGCTACATCTCTCCACTTCCCCCACACCGCTTTTATCCTACTGTCCACTTCAGCCTCACATCCTCCCTCTTGGCTTAAAGTGGATCCTAAGTATTTAAACTTTTCTACCTGTTTTATAACCAAGCCTCTTCTTTCTTGTATTACTATTCTGTGTCTATCTTCCCTACCCTTCTCTAAAGACTCCTGCCACTCTCCAACCCTTCTCTGTAGTTCCTCCCCATCTTCAGCAGTAATCATCAGCGTACAGCAACTCCCATCGCACTTCATTCCTGCTTTCTTAACTCAACACATCCATGGCCAGCACAAACAAAAATGGGCTAAATGCTGACCGCTGATGTATTCCAAGACTAATTTCAAAGTTTTCTGTTTCCCCAACTGCTGTTATTACTTTTGTGCTCGTTCTCTGATATATCACCCCGACCTGCCTAACCAACATTTCTGGGGCTTTCCTCTTCCTCAAACTCAAAACATCACTTCTCTTGGGATTCTGTCATATTCTTTCTCCAGGTCTTTAAATGCACAATAAAGCTCCTGGTTTCCCTCTAGCCTCTTTTCCTGTAGCTGTCTTATTATGAAGATGGCATCCACTGTCCCTCTCCCTCTCATGAATCCATACTGCTGTTTCCCGATCTGTACAATTTCTCTTAATCTCTCATCCAGTCTCCTCTCTTAAACTCTCAATCCATGCTCTGTTAGTTTAATTCCTCTGTAGTTACCACACTCCATTACGTCTCCCTTCTGCTTGTATATATATACCATTAGACTCTCCTAGTCCCTTGGCATTTCTTCCTGTCCCATATAGCTTTCAATAAATCCATCATCCATTTCTCCCTCTCTGTACCTAGTAATTTGATCATTTCAATTTGGAACTCTGATGGACCTGGTGCTTTACCATTCTTCATTTTACTTAATGCTCTCTTCTTCACTTGTCTATCTTGTATCTCCATCACTGGTCCCTCCACCCTCTGTGCTCCCCCCATCTCCTCTCTCATTTTCAGTATTCAAGTTGTTCAAAATACTCTCTCCATCTCTTCTTAATATCTTCATCCCTACACAATATATTCCCATATCTATCCTTGATGACACCCAATTTACCCAAATCCTGTCTCTGCCTTTTCCTCAAGTTTGAAATCTTATAGACATCCTTTTCTCCTTCTCTTGTTCCTAGTCTTTCATTCAACTGCTCTGCCGCCCTTCCAATAGCCATACCTACCCTCCTTCTCGCATCCCTTTCCTCTTCTCTGTACCGTTCCTCTGCACCCTGTGCATGCCTTACTTCCTCTGTTTCCCCCACACATATTTCTCTCATGTCTGCCCACATATTTTCAACTTTGTTACCCTGTCCAACTTCTGTGTTCCCCCTTTCCTGCCATCTCTCTCTCACAGTCCCCCTAAATTGCTCCCCCTTTTCTCCTTTAAGTTCCCAAATCTTAATTCTTGATCTCCTCTTTCTCTTTTTGGGTTTCCTCCCTCTCATTTTCAAATCCATCACCACACCAACCTATGTTGTTTAACACATGCTTCTCCCAGGATCACTTTGCAGTTCATCACATTGCTTTTGTCGGCTCCTCTAACCAGGATGTAATCTGTTTGGCTTTGCACTCCTCCACTTTCATTTTTTATCAAGTATTTATCCAACTTCTGAAACCATGTGTTCGTACACGCCAATTCAAAACTCTGAGCCATCTTCAATATACAATCCCCATCCTCATTTCTAATTCCAAACCCATGGCCTCTGTGTACCTCCTCATACCCATCTCTTCTCTTTCCCACCCTGCCATTCATATCAGCTCCTGTTATTAGTTTCTCCTCCTCCTTCACTGTTCTAATGACAGCCTCAAACTCTTGTCTAAATAATTCTTTCTCTTGCTCTTGGCACCCCATCTGAGGAGTATATGCTGATATTATATTTACTACTGTGTCCCTTTTATTGTTGGAATCTTTAAAAGCGTATAATTTACTCCCTTTACTTCTACCACTTTTTCCTTCCTGTTATTACTTACTATAATTCCAACTCCATTTCTTCCCTCTCGAGACCCGATGTAATAAAGCTTTATACCCATTTCCTATCCCTGTAGTTCCACCCCGTTTCTACCTCATCTCCCACACACACACACGTTCATAATATTTTATATAATAAGTGAATGGTCTGTCCATGTAATTCATTTAAGACACTGAAAGAAAATATAGTCAGTGCTGAAACATTCCCCATTTATATTTTCTTTTATTGTGTCCTTAGTAAATGATCTGGACAGATAAAGACAGGTAGGGTCAGACATGGCTGTGGTGTTGGTGAAGAGAGGTGGAGAAAGTGCTAGTAGGAGAGACATTTTAGGCCCCATATAGGGCTTTTGCACACCATAAGCAGCAGTGCGTTTGTTTTACTGACGTTTCCAAACACTTATTTTATGTTGTCATAATCAGGATAAACGGGGGACTGTCATAGCCCTAGCAGTTAAAATGATTAGGCCTATACGACATGAGTCACATTTGGTAACGTATAGACATTCATGACATTGATATTTGGTCAAGTCATGTCACGTGTCTGGATCCAAATGGGAAGCAGAACTAAGGAGTAACTAGAGCATAAGACTGAAATCGTCAAATAGAAAATGGAGTAAATCTTCCCTTGAATACCACAACATCTCCCATGGGTGGGTGCTGTGTTTACCACCAGCCTAATAGGAATGAATGTTGGAACAAACAGAATGTGGGAAATATCTGTAGCAGTAAATTCATAGTAGATTTTTGTGTTTTGTGCATGAAACAAATCAAAGAGCCTTTCTAGCAAAGCATAAAACTCCTCTATGTAGTTTAAAGAACAGAAAACTAAAATTTCATGTACTGGAGATGTATAACAGATTATCAATCAAAAACAAAAAAACAAAATTTCATCCATACTTGGAGTAAATGGATCGAAATTATATTACATCAGGAGATTATTTTCATCGAACTTCCATCCCGCCTCCTCTCCCGTGCTCCCGATTCGGGAAATGCCAGCCTAGCTAGAGCTAATTGTCTCGGTACCCTGTCATCTTGCAGAAGCTTCCCCATGGTGGAGAAAGGAAGTCTGCTTCCATTCTTCTGTCCTTCTTTCCTCTTTGAAGTATGAGGAAAGATTTCGGCTAATGCTTAGTTGAAGGAACCTTCGAATATGCTTGCATATTCCCCTCACATCTTGAGTCTACTTACGGATTCACCGATTGAGGAATAGGCGCACACCGGTAAGACCTTGTCTTGAAGTTGTGTGACCGAGACGATTAGTACCTTCTCATCACCATCCTGGGCTCAGGGCAGCCTTTTGGCCATCCGAGAATTCAGGATGAGTTTTGCGACACACTGGTTTTGTTGAACAACAAAACCACAGTAGTGGCATTTGTCGACAAACAAGAGGTAATTGTTTTTTCCTCCTGTTTCATCTATCGATATTTGCAGGTACTCGAGTGTTCTATTGCACACTCGACAGCTCAATTAACCAGATGCATTCCCGATGGGGATGTATTGGCACGCAAGCCTGGCCTCAGGCTTGAGTGATCAGGACAGAACGTGCTGCTCACTCTTTTCTTCACAAAGATTCATGCAGAGACTTCTCAACTGAGAAATCCCTACCGTCCTTCTGTTGCCTCCCGGCACAACAAGTTGGTAGTGTTTTTCTTGCTCCTTCATACCAGACCAGGGACCGCTACGGTGAGGCATGCTGTCTTTTTGGGGAAAATTCAATATCTACGTTTTTTCCCTCCATATTTGTCCGTTTCGCTAGGGGTTCACAAGCATTGCTCGCCCCAAGTTACAGACAAATACTTGAAGACTTCGTCTTCATCCGACCTGATAGCCGAGGCATCAAGAAGAGTTCTGCTTGACCCAACCTCCTGTAGCAGCTACACTAGAAGCAGTTCTTGAGGCAGTACATCCTTGTATGTTCAGGACTGGGAGACCTTTCAGCTTTCCTTGCAAGCACAGGCTTTCTTGCCGAGCGGCATCGGATATAGCTGTATATCAGAGTCGCTCATCAAGTCTGGACTTCTTCGTCTTCTCCACCGAGGGTTGCTTCTCTCCCTTTCATTTGTGAAGAACGTAGGCCCTTGCGACCTAGTCTTCTATCTGAAGTAGCCTTCATCTCCTCAGTCGAGAGTTAGCTACGGACGAGAAGCTTCTTCGGTCGTGCTCTCCCAGGGAACTGTTCCCTGGGTGGCATGTGACTCTCATTTAGGGTTCCTGTCCGTGCTCTGCACATGCCTTACGAGAGTCGTCAGATAGAGATGTGCCCTCTTAGGACCATCTCTCATCTTACTGTGGCCTTGGCATAGAAGATGAAAGAACAGGGATGGGGATCATACCTCGACTCCTTCTCGCATGTCGTAGGTGGACTCTGAATCCATTGGCATCTACTGTTGGGTTCGACTCCTTCTTGTTCCCCTCCTCCTTGGACTTTGTGTCGATGATCCAGATCATTCGTTACTTTGTCTTACTAGGGAGCTGTGGTACTTAATGAAAGGCTCGACATTCCTAACCTGGATATCGTCGTTTTCATTAGTACTCTCTCTCCCAAGGAAGAAGTGTCTAAGGACACATCTTCCTCCTGACTTCATGAAGTGATCAAAGGTGGTACTTGGCAGCTGACGACGACGATACCGGTACTTTCCACCCTAGAGCTCACAAAGTCGATGGCTTGGTCCATCCCTTGCGTTCCGGAAGTTTCTGTCAGTCTGGAAGCAAGACGTGGTCTCATAGAACACACACTTTTCTTCCTGTGGTCTTGCCCACAGGCCCTTGGAACCTTTTTTCCTTGGCCCTGTGGTGGCTGCTCAACAAGTTGTGTTTTCTTACCCGGCTCCTTCAAGAGGACGAGTAGCATCTTGCCGAAGGTGTTGGTTCTGGAAGTGGGAAGGATACCGAGAGTGACTGGCCTCTCTTCCGCCTCCTTCCCCGTCCTCCAAGTTCTTCTCCTTCGGGATGAGAATAGGACTCGAACCAATAGCTGCTGGAACTGGCGCTGATGAGGTAAGACTACACATCGAGCACCCATTCTATTTTTCTTATAGAATCATAGAAGCAATTCCACTCCTTCCTCTAGCAAAGGGAGGAAGGAGAGACTGGCATAAGGGAACCCCATCTCAGCTTTTCCTTACTGCCTCTGACTCTAGATCCTTCCAGCTTATTCCTACACTCTGATCATATGTCAGAGGCACGGTGCTCCTCCTCGCTCTCTCGACCAGGAGTAGCAGCCCAGGTGTGCAGAACTCCAGTTAGCTCAGGAGACTCACTCAGATTCCTCCCTCCAACCAGTGAGTCTTCCTAATGTAAAAGGCCGACGGTTTGTATATCATGTCGGAACAAATCACAATTTTTGAAAGTAAATTGTATTTTTCCTAATAATACAGTCCTGAGGTCCTTTACATTACATATTATGCCCGCCTCATGCCACCCCTCAATCTGAACCTGGACTGAAAGGCAAACTAGAATGTTTACATCTGGGCAGGTGGGTATTCCCGCCTACCTGGTGGTAGTTACTGCCTAACCACCTTGCTCAAGAGTTCAATGGCCGTTTCCAGCCTATGCTGAAAGTAATTCCAAATGTTAAGGACCTCAGGATTGTATAGTTAGGAAAAATACAATTTACTCTCAAAAATTGTGATTTTTATATAGCCTAGCCTGTACATTTAAGAGTGGTCTATAATAATCTGGATTAGGCAATACCCTATACTAGGTTAAGAAAGAACAAATAAGCCTAGGACTATAAATAAATAGTATCCTAGGCTCAATAAAATAACCTAGTTTTTTATGACTCGGTAGCATATCTGAAAGGCTACATATTAGTAGGGTCTTATGTAGCCTATATCCTTAAAGGTGATATAAACCTAGAACAGGCAGTAGCCTAACCTGATTAAGTAGGAACCCCTTTTTAAGGACTATCCTACTATTAGCCCAAAAGCCTAAAACAGCGATGGCCGAATATCAGATAAAAGAGTAGTCTCGGCCACATAAAACAGAAAACCAGATTATAAGAGGATTATTTTCTTTAAAGTTTATATCCTTAAGCTTTAAATAAACCTAGAAAAGGTTAAGCAAGAACCTTCTAAGAGATCCCCTATCTTAGCTTAATGTAGATTATACTAGAAGCATTAACCTAAGCTTGTGAAGCATTAACCTAAGCTATACAAAACAGTAGTTTGGGTTAGTTGAACAAATTAGTTCATGGCAGTTAGTCTGAATGGCATGACAATTGGAATTAAAAATTTCGCTTATCCATTGCAAAAGGACTAACAGTGTATAAGTAGCCATTGCAAAAGGACTAACAGAGTATAAGTAATATAGCCATTTACAGGTATGAAAACTAACCTAAACCTTAGAAGGTTTAAGTTAGATATTTAATTAAATGTATTACAACTGCACACTTGTAATCAAGTTAACCTGTAATATGGAAACTATATGAGGAACTACAGAAGTGTCCCTCACTTAAAAACAATTAATACTAACCAGCTTCTAATAACAACTTGCTTTATATCACTACAGGGCCGCCATTAGGCAAGATCCTCAGTTCAAGTGTTCCGTAGCAAATTGCTCAGTTCACTTTTTTGCCAGTGGGTAGCCTATGGTTCATACTGCCTGCCATGAGCATAGTCCTTGTAAATAACAAGGAAAATTTACTTGGTTGCCAGATTCCTAGGGTTCAGTAAGGGTGAGGAAGGGGGAGATTATATCTTTCCGGCAGAACTCCGGCAGCAGATATTCAACCCTTTCTCAGAACAGAATCAGTGTTTGGGCCAAAGGGAAGTGACAACTTCTATACTGGAGTCAATCCTGAATCCATAAAGCAAGAGTATATAAGAAAAATAAAAAGTGTTTCTTATAGAAATCTCAACTGGGTTCTCAGTATGGACATAATCTAACCAAATCTTCCATACGGACTGGTATTGCTAGATAGATGATGTCCATAATTTTTGCACTAGGTACCTAGCAATGTTTGGGCCAAAACTCAGTAACATCAGTCCCCAATACCTCCCAGGTTAACCCCACGGAGGAAGTAGAGGAATCTATATCTGGGGTTGACATTCTTACTAAAGAATATGAAGTGGACGTTGCTATTGAAGTGGCCCTGCTGAACCCAGAAGGCTCAGGGACACAAATTTTAGCTAGCTATGGGAGAAACCTTCCAGAAGGAATCCTGTTCCCCATGTAGCTATTGGTGCTGAATAGGGTCTTTCCCCCAAAAGCGATACTAGGATCCACCTAACTCTGACTGAAATGACTACATTTTCGGAGCGGTATAGCAACTTACCTAGGGCTTCTGCCCCCTTGACTAACAGTCAGTTACAATTCAGTTGCTGAAGCTCAGATTGTGCAAGCTCCCCCAAAAGGGATACACAGTTTGCAGCATTTGATCAATTCCATAAGGAAATTGAGTACCATCAAAGATGCCCTTGCCACATAACGGCAATATACAAGGGACATGAAGCATGACTCCGAAAAGGAAAGTAAGTCGGTCATGTACTCTCCAGAGTGTAAAAGTCTACATCCTGTAACCGAAAAGTGAGTATGGATACGAATGCTGCCCAAACAAGGCCTAATGTTAGAATTCCGACTGGAAACAACAAAATGGTCAGTTCGGAATACAGAACTTCGGATCAGAACATAATAGGGGCTCCAGTACTCACCCCTGATGATACTGATAATCCTTGGCGAGACGCCTTAATGTGCACTTTCTCTCCCGATGGCAAGGATGTAATTAATGAGAGAAAAACTATGATCGAAGTTGTACATGTAGAATTTACAAACGGCAGCATTCCCTGATACAGAATGGCACGTGGTACCATCTTCACCAGACATGGAGAAACCACTAACAGAAAGTTTTCTTACCTGTGCCTTATAGCATTAAAAGCTATAGAAATCACCCTTTACCAGGTCAATGAAAAATGGATCTCTATTTCCATTATGAATAAGACCCAAGTTGCCCACCAAGTAGCCCAGCCTTCTGTCCCTTCACTTCCAAAATTATTAATCATGTGAAGACAGATTTTCTGAATTTATAGTGACTAAAAACAAGAGACAATGGCAGAATTAAAACCATCTGCCACAGTCATCCCAGTTTCGGGAAATTTCACCCAGGAATGGGCAACGCTGCAACTCCCTTTTGAAAGGAAAAAGCTCCCTTTAGATGTAGCTACACAGCACTTTGGGACCCCTACGAGAAGACTCAGAGTGGACAGCCTCTTCAGAATTTTATGCCAGGCTCCGACTCCTTAGTATTATAACCTCTACCACCTTGCTGGAAGTTGCCACCTAAAGGCTTCCAGAAGATTCCAGGATAATTTTTGCTGTTGAGGCCAAAGGTCTTATGGGAAGCACTCTGTGACTTCCTAGAATGGCACATAAAAGCACAAACGGAAGTATTGGAGGGCTCCGTCAGATCACTCTCCAATGCCACTGCAGTATTACATTCCAGCCCCTTCTGTAGGGACTTGTCTGAGGAGTCTGTTGTGGCTCAACTCAATGAGCATGTCCGCCAACAGAATAATACAGTGTACTCTCCTCTAGGGAAATAGTGGAGCGGGTAACTACAAAAAATAAAATAGGGGAAAAGTGCAAATGGTAATACAAGCATGAAACTTGGCTCAACTATTCTTCTTGTCCCTTGGTCTCATTATCAACCTCCGGCCACACAAAATTTTGCCATTATCCAAGATGGCCGACAGGTTTTCAAAATGGCGTCCTATGGATATTTGAATATTGGTATTTAATTGATTAATCACATTCAAATCCCTAAGTCACTCCCAGTTTATATTAAAAATTAAAAACAAACTTTTATATATGTAGATATATAATTTCTCTGCATAGAAATATCCAAGATGGCTGTCACTATATAAAAAATGTGCACCAAAATGCCAAAAATTGGTACTTAAGCTCATATATGAGGCTAAAGGTCGGGTAATACATGGATTTGGGGTAACTTCACCCTGATCAGTTCATCTTTTGTAGATTAGAAATCAATTAATCCCCAATTAATTAATATTCATCCTCATTTAGAAAAAATATGGGTAATAAGCTTATTGTAAAAGTGTAATAGTGTAGTGTCAGTGTACTACCAGGGCACACTGGTTGACACTATAGCTGTGAAACTCAGCATGGGGTTCAGTGCTAGCTAAGGCAGAGGTTTGTTAATAGTTTCCCAGATGCTGTTTAGCTAGCCCCACTTCAAAGTTAAACAGCTGCACCTGAATTGACAGGATGTGCTAGTGCAGGAGAGCCGAACCAAGGAAGATGGGGCTTTAGTCTTCTAGATGGTGTACAGATCACTCAGGAATTAAATAGCATTGGATGAATGATCAGGCTAGGGGTAGGGTTATGACATATCTGAGCCTAGTTGTATCCCATATCTGAAAGTGCATATATGTTATATAGGTGGTAAAAGGATAAACCCTCGGCCTATAGAACAAAAGCAATGGCAGGACAATCTTGGAAGTCAACGTCTTTCCTGAAGGGAGATAGTACGACTAACTGGGAGCTCTGTTGCTTGTGCCAAGAGGACACACGTGAAAGACTAGTTGATGCATCTGGTGCTGGCTATGTTACTCTTGCTACAAACATTCCTGAATTCTATAAGTTAGATGCAATGCCTATACCATTTCATCCCAAAAGGCTTGATGAAGGCAATGGAATTCTGCAGACCTTTGAAAATAACAAAGTAACATATCATGAATCACATATGCTGAAGTTCAAAACAACAAAACTAGAAAGGAAAAGGAAGTCATTGTGTAAGACAAAAGAAGATGATGATGCCCCATCAGCAAAATTCACACGTAGTGGCCAGAAGGCAGATGAAGGAGATGCAGAAGAATCTAAGACTGAGAAAGATGGAATATGCTTTATTTGTGACCAACCAGTACCAATCAAAGATTTACGATTGGCCATGACATTGCCTTTAAATGAAAAGCTGCAACGATGTGCCACCAACCTACTAGATAAGAAACTTCTGGCCAAGCTTAGTGCTGGAGATAGTGTTTCTCAGGACACCCATCTTGTCTGACAGGTGTGTACAACAGGGAAAGGGCCTGGCTAAATTCCCAGAAAATTGGAGATGATTATGTGCAGTACAGACAAGAGGCATGTGCCCATGCTTTTGCTGAGCTTGAGATGTGCATAAGAGACAAGCAGTTGACTACAGATGGGTGCTGCTATTTTACAATGGTAGAACTTTATGATATGGAACAGCTAAATGTTGATGCTTCCTTTGTGCACCGAACACGGTTGAAAGAACAGATACTTGCCCACATCCCAGAACTGGAGGACTTTAAAAAGGGAAGAAAAATTTGGTTTGCCTACAAAAGGAAAATGGAAGAAGCCCTAGCCACGGCATGTGACTACAATGATGCACTAATCATGGCCAAAGCAGCTAAGATATTGAGAAAACAGATGCTTGAACATGAGAGAATTTGATGGAACCTTAACAGCAGATACTAGAAGAGAATCTGTGCCACCAAGTTTGTTGGAATTTGTAAGTGTGCTACAAAACAGTGGCGATATAAAATCCAAACTTAAATATGGAACATCAACTACTGATCTAGCTTTAGCACAACTTTTGCACTTCAACTGTTGAAAGAATCCAGCATCTTCAACATTCTCCAGACATTCCAAGTCAAGAGAACCTCTTTTTCCAATATATATTGGTCTCCTGGTCTTTGCAAAAACAAGGAAGCGTCAATTAATTGATACATTCCATCACCATGGAATCAGCATCAGCTATGATAGGGTTCTGGAATTAACTAAAGGGTTAGGAGAAGCAGTTGTAACGAGAGCTGTGGAGGAAGAAGTAGTTTGTCCCACTGCATTAAGAAAAGGGCTCTTTATAACTTGTGCTGTTGACAATCTGGACCATAATCCAAGTGCCACAACTGCACAAACATTCTTCCATCAGACAGGCATATCTTTGTTTCAGCATCCGAGCACTGATGAAAAGGGTGAGGACAGAAACTTGGCCCAAATCATCCAAAGTGGAACAAAGTAAAAAAAAAAAAGTACCTTCTCTTCCTGAATATTACACAACTGTACCTCCTGCTCACTTTAAACGTGAGAATACCCTCCCTTCATCCAGTGGAAGTGCAGGACACCAAGAGGTTGTGATTTCAAAGCATCTTTCTTTTGAGTATGAATGGCTTGAGAAAGTCAGTCTGTCAGACAGGAGTGAAAATGCTGTGTCCATATCTTGGGCAGCACATCACGCTTCTCAGAAGCGACAGGCCCCATTTGGAATAAGCTTGTCATCAATGTTGCCTCTTTTTCTAGAGGCAGCTCATTCAGTTGCAATGATAAAACATGCCATGGATATTGCAAGAGCAACCACACAGTTTCTCAATCTTGGCCAAACCCCAGTTCTAGCAGTTGATCAGCCACTATTTTTAATTGCTAAGCAAATCCAATGGCGTTGGCCATTGCAGTATGGTGATATGGTTATTATGTTTGGAGGGCTGCATATAGAAATGGCAGCATTCAAAATTCTGGGTGATCTCTTGAAAGACAGTGGTTGGACTGGTGCTCTTGCAGAAGCAGAAATAGCTACTCCTGGAACAGCAGATTCGTTTATTTCTGCTTCACGCTTGAAGAAGACATGTCTAGCCCACCAGGTGATAGTCTTTAGTATGTCATCCAGTTTTGCCCAGTCCAAGACACTGGGGATGGCAACAGATTGATGGCACCTGGTTTCTGTATTGGACAGGTTTGCCAATAGTAGCAAAATCTTGTCAAGAACTGAATAAGTGTGGTTGCAAAAAGGAATGCCATGACAGGTGCAAGTGCTACAAATCTGGACTTAGCTGCACAGCTCTCTGCAGCTGCACTTGCTAAAACTAATTGATGCACAAAACATATTGGTTTCTTTCAGGAGACACATACTTTTTTTATCTTTGGCGGCCATTTTGGAAATATGGTGTTCATAGGTGGCCATATTGGAAAGATGGGTTCACTTTATCTTTTCATGATAGTAAGAATGCCAAAATACAAATTCTCAATCATTATATGGACAGTATGCAAGTTTTATAGGCTTTTGAAATGAAAATATTTGAAATATACAGCAAATTTGCCGCCATTTTGGAAAAGTGTCAGCCATCTTGGAAACAGCCAAATATTGAGGTGGCCGGAGGTTGATTTTGATTTATGGGGATAATAAGAGTTCTCATGCCAAATCTGTTGCTTGTATCACCATTTGCACTTCTTTCCCATTATCCCGCTCCACTAAAAGGGGAATTCAGGAAACAAAGAACCCAAAATTTCCATTTACCCAACTCCAAAAAAGGCTTGCTGTGATCAAAAATCATATAAGCCTTCAGTCACCCCTAAAAGTTTTCCTCAAAAAACAGGCAGGTGGTCAGAAGGGACAATTCCCTACAAAGGGACAACAACAACAGCAATAACACCCTTTTTCACAATGTCAAAAAACCATCTTATAGGGGGAATAAGGAAAGCAACACCTGGAATGTCTATCAAAGGCAAAGACAGAGGAGGAGGAGGAGGCAGATACCAAGAGGAGTTGTATGGTTGGGGTCGGCTTCGAAGACATCACAGACAGTGGAAGTTTTCCCTGTGGGGGGACAACATTATTTATATGTGCAGAAAGGCCCTGTTAATGGAGCCCATAGAGAAACGTGTATATTCACCACCAAGTACGTCTCGTCAGTGTCCTCAAAAAGGATTCCTCCAAAAGAAGAGCGATTCTCAACCAATCAACAGTGAACAAGCACATTGTTTGCCAAAAGTTTTGGATAATTACCGTTGCCCAAGTACGTTGAATCATCCCAAAGGGGACTTGGACAGTTTCTATAGATATGAAAGATGCATACTGGCATGTCCCTATAGCCGTTCCCTTCTGTCCCTTCCCAAGGTTCCAGATAGGGAAAGATACAGATCCAAAGAATATTTTACAAAATTAGCAACGAAATTCATTCGAGAACTCAAACAAAAAGGAATACAACTAATACCCAATCTAGACAACTGGTTGATCTGGGGCGCCCGCAAGGAAAGAGAGCTTGAAAAACGAAAGAGCAATGGTCAACAGACTACAGTCAAAAGGTTTTATAATAAATTTGAAAAAATCCCACCCCACGCCCAGCAGACACTTTCAGCGGCTGGGACTGTGTTGGGATACTCTTCACGGCCTGTTGTCTCTCCCCATCGTACTCAAAACAGAAGAAGGCAAGTCCTCAAAAGATTCCTTGCACAGCCCAGAACGTATGATGGGCCTGCTGCAGTTCACATCAGTAATAGATCCAATACTTAGATTACAACTAAAAATGTGAAATTCTGGCTATCGCATGCAAGAAAAAAGATGCAAGACCGACCTCATCAAAAGATTAAAAAAGTAGGGGAGATACTTTGGCCTTGGATTTGGAAGGGATCTCTGGCAAAACAGGTCATCCTGACTCCTCCATCTGTATGAGTGACAATACACACAGATGCCTCGTTGACAGGTTGGGAGGACATTGGGAGGATCGTCAGGTGGCAGGGAGGTGGTCAGCTTCTCTTAGGAATTCGTATATCAGTTTCCTGGAGCTGATGGCTGTCTTTTGTCTCAAAAAACTCAAACCTCCAGAAGAGAGAGAGACAACATGACTACAACATCCTATTTCAAGAGGTCGCGATCAAGTTCACCTCCTCTCAATATAATAATGCTAGCCATCCTTTGGATGGCGCAAGCAAGGAAGTGGCACATGTTTGCAATTCACCTCACAGGGGGTCTCATTGTAATAGCAGATTCTCTATCAAGGAAAACGACACCCTCAACAGGGTGGATATTGGACAACCACGCTTTTCAAACAATAGCCAGCATGCCTCCACAACCGGAAGTGGACCTGTTCGCCATGTATGAGAATCACAAACTCCTAATATATGTGTCTCCAAACCTGGAGCAACAGTAAGAGATGCCTTTCTAAAGACTGGGACAAGGGGAGGACGATATCTTTTTCCTCCATTATCCCAGATTTCGAAGGTTTTGAGCAAACTTCTAACCTTCAAAGGAACAGCTTACTTAATAGCCCCAAATTGGCCAAACAGGCATTGGTTCCTGTTATTTTAACAACAGACGAAAAGATCATTTCCACTATTGTCCGCTGTTCTGTCCCAGACAGTAGGAGGGAAAGTCGTTTACGCATCCTCCTTTCTGAGCCGAGACCTTCACATTTGGATTTTTAAAAAAATATCTATCGTGAAAATTACTCACCCAATATTGCTAGGTACCTAGTGCAAAAATTACGGACATCATCTATCCAGCAATACCAGTCCGTATGGAAGATATGGTTAGATTATATCCATACTGAGAGCCCAGTTGAGATTTCTATAAGAAACACGTTATTTTTCTTATATACCCTTTTGAAGACAAATGCTTTTTGGTTACAACAGTCATGGTATACAAGGCTGCATTAATGGAACCCTTGCTTTATGGATCCAGGATTGACTCTAGTATAGATATTGTCACTTCCCTTTTGCAGTCTTTTGCTCTACAAAGGCCCGCTTCTGAAAGGCTTCCAATTACTTGGTCCCTGAACAAGGTGCTTAGACTTCTATCAACCCCTCAGTTCAGCAAACCCAATAAAACCACAATGCATATGCTACAAAAGGCAATCTTCTTGATTGCATTAGCATCAGGAGCTCGTATTAGTGAACTGGGCTCTCTCAGAAGGGGACGATGCATCATGCAAACAGCTGGCCATCAATTATTATTGTCCCTTGGCCCATCATTCCTGGCCAAGAAAGAGGATCCTTTAAAAAGGAAATATATCCTTATAAGGAAACTCAGTTTAGCAGACAAGACATTATGCCTGGTTCAAGCACTTAAGGTTACCTAGAAGTCACAGCAGACATCCCAGAGGGTCCTATTTTCCTTTACCCCAGCACAAACTAACCACTCTCCCCACAAGGGCTGAGAATGATTGTAGTGTTTCTCATTAATAGGCAAATCCACACTCCTTTCCTAGGTCACATGATATTAGGAAAGTAAGTACGTCATTGGCCTTCTTCAGAAATGTTTCTTTCGAAGAAGTCTCTGAATGTACAGGGTAGTCATCAGTTAAATTAATGCCATGTCCTCAAACAAATTCGACTGCACTGTGTATCAGTAGGTGGCATGGTTAGTCTTAGCCCCTAGGTGCTACAGCAGAAAACCAGGGTTCTTATTGATGGTGAGTGTGCTAACTATCGCTGGGAGAAGGGCGACAGTACTGCAACCAAGCCCAGCATGCTTAGGTAAGCCACTGTAAAACTACATCCTAAAACGTAAGTTTGTGTATAGTTTCTTGTTCCTTGGTACCAAAACCTGAAGAGTATCTGGAATAAAGAATGGAACTTGGGGTGTTGGGATTAAAAATTGAGAGCTTAAGCCTTTTTCATCACCTGTCAGTTTCTTTGTAAAGCTCCATGAGGACGAAACAAGCAACTACACTATCAAAAAACAGGTTTTGACGTAGGAAAAACCTATTTTTGGTAGCTGTTGAGTTTGAAGTAGGAAAAACCTATTTTTGTAGTAGCTGTTGAAAAGGCATGGGATTTGGGCAAGGGATCATCCTGCATTGAACAACAGAGAGTAATGGCTCCTTGGTCTTTTAACAGCCCAGTTGTAAACAAGAGGGCAGATGCGCATGCACAGTAGTCACTTCTCTTTCTTGCAGGTTCTTTTGACGATGGAAAAACTGGGTTCAGCTTTGCTGAAGATAAGGGAAAGTGCCCTCTTATCTTTGAGTCCGTTGTATACTCCATCACGTGCTACAATGTTAATCATTACGACACAATACCTGGCCAAAAAGACCAACTAGAAGAGAATTCTTTGATATTAGTTTGGTCACCATGGGGCTCTGGTAGACCATGGAAGGTAACTCCTTGAGGACTCAACAGCAACTACCAAAAATAGGGGTTTCCTACGTCAGAACCTGTTTTTATTCTGTTTTGTCAAGGATCCTACCTTGTTACTGGAGAGTGACTCGTGTAATAAATCCTACTAAGACGATTATTATTATTATTATTATTATTATTATTATTATTATTATTATTATTATTATTTTTATTATTATTATTATTTTTATTATTATTATTATTATTATTATTATTATTATTATTATTATTATTATTATTATTATTATTATTATTATTATTCAGAAGATGAGCCCTATTCATATGAGCCAAGCCAACAGGGGCCATTGACTTGAAATTCAAACTTCCAAAGAAAAGGTTGTTCATTTGAAAGAAGGAACTGAAAGTAATGGGAAATAACAAAAAGAGGAGATCAGTTATTAAGAAAACAGATAAATTGACACATTACAGTAATAAATAAATAAATAGAAATGTAAGCAAAATATTTAAATACAAGTTGAACTGTATTAGGGCAGTAACTTCAGAAGTTCCAGTTGCACGACATAATATAATGATAATAATAATTAATAGCGTGTACAAAGTTCCTCCACGCATTCGGTTACCTGAGCGATCCCTATTCAGGTCTGGTTCCTTTTTAAATTTCTCAAGATTATTTCTTAGAGTTGTAACTAACTGCAGTAATTTTCTGTTAAGAGTTGTTTATTTAGTACAGTATTTTTAGTATTGCCATTGTTGTAGCCTAGTGCATAATCCCTCTCTCCGTAAGCTTAGCTGTTTGTTTGTGCTTTGCTGTTTATCCCAATTTAGCAGCTCTTACTCTATTTGAGGAGGCACAGATTAGGTGTTGTAGTTCATCTAGAATAACAGGTGTCAAGTTTTTTAGTGTTTGCCGGATCTCCTCTACCTTTTGCCTCGTTAGTTCTCTCGCTCTCCCCTGTAGGGGGTGGTGCCACCAGTGCACCTCATGCCATGATTTCTAGGCACTACTTCAGCCGCTTTCATTCCTTTTTCTGCACCTCCGTTCACATCCTCTATCGTATATCTTTCTTTCCACCCTCTTGTCAATTGTTTTCATAGTGCAGCATCGAGGGTTTCCTCCTGTTACATCTTTCAAACCTTTCTACCCTCAATTTCCTTTTCAGCACTGAATGACCCCGTAGGTCCCAGTGCTTGGCCTTTTGGCCTAAATTCTATCTTCCATTCCATTCCATTCTCTCTCTCTCTCTCTCTCTCTCTCTCTCTCTCTCTCTCTCTCTCTCTCTCTCTCTCTCTCTCTCTCTCTCTCACACACACATGGTAACTTTTTTTTTTGAATTACAAAACAGAGGTTTCATGCAATTCCTTGGGAGGTTCTGCACTGCTTCAGAGGAATCCAGAAGAGTGCTTCTTTTTACTCTGCATTTCGGTGTCAGGGTGACGTCTTGCATCTGACCATTGTCAGAATCATCAATATCATTGATGTTTTAACACCAAGATTTCAGTTTATGGGTTTAGACTCGCGTTGAGTTCTTTCCTTCCTGGTATATCGTGTGCACTTTCTGCCTAAATTCTTATTTGTTCTGTGTCCTTCCTCGTGAGGTTCTTTGCAGTGTCCCTGTTGCCCCTATCCGCAACCCCTTCCATTCCTCTTGTTGTACCTACATTCATATCTTTCTTCCATCTTCCTTTCTAACCTCTTCCAACAATTATTTCATAGTGTAAGTGTGAGGTTTTCGTCCTGTTAAACCTTTAAAAAATTTTTACTCCCAATTTCCCTTTCAACACTGTATGACCGAACTTTTATATTCCATTTCGGTCCATGAACTTGGGGTTTGCTGGTACTGATTTTAATCCTCCCTTCTCCATCCCACTTTTCCATCGTCTGAACTCTTCTGAGACGTCCTCCTTTTTGCATTCCTTTGCAGTATCTGCCATGGGACTGTGGAACAGCCTCCCAGAGGATGTCGTGCGATTAGAACTTCAGAAGTTCAAGCGAAGATGCAATGCATTAATACCCTAATAGAATTCAACTTGTATTTTAATATTTTACTTAACATTTGTATTTATTTATTAATTTGTTAATTTATCTGTTTCCTAATAACCAATTTCCTCTTTCTGTACTTCCCATTATACCTCCTGTTACTTCTTTCAAATGAATACCATATTCTTTGGGAGCTTGAGTTTTCAAGTTAATGGCCCCTATGGGCTTGTTCCATATGAATTGGGTTCATCATCTGAACAATAATAATAATAATAGTGGTTTAGCTCATCGATGGACTGGTGAAGCAACATTGGGGCTGGTCAGTCATTGGATGGGTGAACATTCTCCTCAGCATTGATTCCTTGGGAAAGGATCTCTACCATAAGTTCCTCAGTCTACTCAGCTGTAAATGAGTACCTATTCTCGATGGGGTAGGGTCCAGCTAAGGGTTAAATAGCAAAACTCAGCAATGATGGAAAGAAATGAAAGAATAAACGATAACGACATAAATGGAACCTCTGGCTACAGAGGAGCTTTGTCCGGCAGCCAGGTGTACAACCCAGTCGGCGGGGAGGACAGTTAGGTATTTGGAGGTTGTCATCCAGCAACTGACCACCACAACGACAGTAACCAGCAACCAGAGACTGGAGCTACATAGGCCAACCAGAAGACGAAATTGACAAGAGAAGAAAATAAGGAAAAATGGAGATGCTACATCAGGAGTAAACGACAGAGTATACAGAAGAAGACTGGTCAGCATCTGGAATGAGAGAAATAACGCCCCTAAAACAGAACAGAGGCTGGCAGACCAAGTAAGGGACATAAAGAAAAAGAACTGGCTCTCCACGACAGAAAGAGAGGAAATGGAAAGAGAAACAACACCCAGCCACGAAAGACGAGAAGATGAACTAAGAGACGATGACACAGGAAACGACAGGAATGATGAGCTACCAAACAACGACACACGAGGAAACACCAAAGATGTAACAGAGAGGTCGGAATGGGTGGAAAAGATCAGGCAATGAATGAAGCCAGATGTAGAAAGAACAAAGATCCCCTCCATGAAAGCCTACAACACAAAGCAACTAAGGGAAAAAACAAGTGAAGTTAATGAAATAATGAGACTAAGCCACACCACCAGTATCACAGAAACAAATAACCTGGCATATGCAGGAGCAAGACTAGTAGTAGAACTCATGGGGATACAAACACCAAAACCACCATCACAACCAACCCAACAGAAACCAAAACAGCAGCCTCATTGGAAAAGGTGCTTGGAAAAACAAATCATGATGATGAGATCTGACTTGAGTAAACTGAAAGAGATTGTAGAAAAGAGGCTAAGAAGCAAGAAAATAAGAGAGGGACTGAATGAGAAATACAAAGTAGCCTACAGGAGAAGGGACTAAACAACAATAGAAGATATAAAACAGAGGCTTAAAGCCAAAGCACATAAGATCCAACGGTACATGAACAGGAATAAAGGATACCACCAGAACAGAACAAACTCTATGGAACCAACCAGAAAAGACTATACAGCCAACTAAGAGGGAAAGACAACCACGAGGAAGCCGAACCAAGTAAGAGACTCTGGGAAAACATGTGAAGCAATCCGGTATCACGCAACAAACAAGCAACATGGCTCCAGGAAATTTAGGCAGAAGAAATGGGGAGAATAAAACAAAGATTCACCGAGATCACGACAGACACAGTCAGACACCAACTAAAGATAATGCCCAACTGGAAAGCCCCAGGTCCCGATGAAGTCCATGGATACTGGCTCAAAAACTTGAGGGCCTAGACCCACGAATAGCAGAACAACTCCAGCATTGTATCACAAACCACCATGCACCCAAATGGATGACCACAGGGAGAACATCCTTAGTACAGAAAGACAAGAACATGGGAAATATAGCAAGTAACTACAGGCCTATCACCTGCCTACCAATAATGTGGCGGTTACTAACAGGTATCATCAGTGAAAAGCTATACAACTACCTAGAGGATACAGACACCATCCCCCACCAACAGAAAGGCTGCAGAAGGAAGTGTAGGGGCACAAAAGACCAGCTCCTAATAGACAAAATGATAATGAAGAATAGTAAGAGAAGGAGAACCAACCTAAGCATGGCATGGATTGACTACAAGAAAGCCTTTGACATGATACTGCACATGTGGCTAATAGAATGCCTGAAAATATATGGGGCAGAGGAAGACACCATCAGCTTCCTTAAAAATACAATGCACAACTGGAATACAGTACTTACAAGTTCTGGGATAAGACTAGCAAAGGTTAACATCAGGAGAGGGATCTTTCAAGGCGACTCACTGTCCCCACTACCCTTCGTAGTAGCCATGATTCCCATGACAAAAGTACTGCAAAAGATGGATGCTGGGTACCAATTCAAGAAAAGAGGCAACAAAATGAACCATCTGATGTTCATGGACATCATCAAGCTGTATAGTAAGAGCATCAAGGAAATAGATACTGTAACAAACCCAACTCGGTTTGACGTAACTTCTATATGATCTGCTTCTTAGCTGATTTTTAGTATGGATTTGCTACAAAAAGATGGTTATTAAAAAGACACAGGGTCCCATTGTTAATACATTTCACAAACAAATAGTGACAATCATTACTCAATACAAACGATACCCAAAATCCAATACACATACAACTGTCGGCAAAAGATCGGGAAAACTTCACTCTAGAAATAAATATCACCATTACCCCATAACTCAGAACCCTTGGCTGGAGGACGGAAAAAAAAGTAGGACCCACGCAGGAGTCAGGCGAGAACTGATTTCTCCGGAAAAACAAGAACAGGAACTAAAGCAAATAAGAATCCGACCAATTCCGTTGAGCAACAACCAAACCACTGAACCACCTCTTAAAAGGGTTGTTAAATATTTGCATGAAAACATAAACAAATTACCTTACAACTACACTACAAAATAAAAACATTTAATGAATGTTTGTTACACTTCCCCCCTTAAGGCCTGGCATAGGACAAGTATCGAACATGTTACACATACCTTTAGCTTGAACGTGACAAAGTATCAGCTATTACATTTTCTACACCTTTTATATGGTTTACTACTAATTCATACTCCTGAAGTAACAAAGACCATCTCATTAACCTTTGATTAGAATTTTGCATTTTATTTATAAATCTTAAAGGACTGTGATCAGTTCTGACACAAATGGGAAATGGAGAACCTTGAAGAAAGTATTTGAAGTGATCCAATGCTAGAATCAGTGAGAGTGCCTCATTCTCCACCGTTGAGTAACCAAGTTGGTGTTTCTTGAATTTCGAGGAAAAATAGAGCTAGGATGAAGAACGTCTGTCGTGCCACTCCTCTGAAGCAGCACTGCCCCTGATCCCGTATCACAAGCATCAACATGTAACTCAAAAGGTTGTGTGAAATCCGGACAACGAAGAACAGGATCAGAAGACAACATTAACATAATGCTATCGAAAGCTCGCTGACATTCACCAGACTACTGATAATCCCTTTTAGGACTCAGCATCGAGGTCAAAGGAGCCACTATTGCTGAGAAGTTGGGGCAAAAACGATGGTAGAAACTAGCCATTCCCAGGAAACTCATCAGGGACTTGTGGTTGGTGGGAACAGGGAAATTCAAGATAGCATCAATCTTTGCAGTCTTAGGATTTGTAAGACCACATCCAACTTCATGTCCCAAATTGGTAATGGTCGCACATCCAAATGTACTTTTCTTTAGGTTGATAGTCAGCCCTGCCTCACCCAACCTGGAAAAAAGTTTATGTAAATTCTGTATGTGTTCAATAAATGTTTTAGACACTACAAAGAGATCATCAAGATAAGCAAATATACCCTCCAGGTCTCTAATAACATAATTAATTATTCTCTGGAATGTTGCTGGTGCATTTTTCATTCCAAATGACATTCCCAGATACTTATAAAGACCATCAGGCATTACAAATATAGAAATCCCCGTGGCTTTAGGAGTAAGTAATACATGATAGTAACCTTTCTGAAGGTCAATTTTTGTAACAAACTTTTCATTACCGTAACAAACTTTTCATTACCTACAGAGTCAATAAGGTCGTCTAACATTGGCAAAGGAAAAGAATCTGTTACAGTCAATTCGTTCACTTTACGGAAATCTGTACAGAGTCGGTCTGTTCCATCCTCCTTAGGAGTCAGTAGAGATGGTGAAACCCAGGGACTACAGCATGGCTCGATCAAGCTGTTTGTTAGGAGATACTGCACGGCCTCTTTCATCCTAAGTCTTTTCTGTGAGTTAAGGCTGTAGGGAGACTGCTTGATTTGGGTTACCCCCTCAATTAGAATTACATCATGTCTTAAAATGGTACACAAACCCAGTTAATCTTTTACAATATCAGGATACATTTCAAATAAGTGAATCAAATCTAAAAGTTTTTCATCATCCAAATGTGGGTTCTTACCACCAAGATTTCTCTTAACCTCAGAATTTTTCACAGGGTATTCAAAACCTTTCGCTCCTAACTGTACTTCTCCAGCCAGAGAACACAAAGGTTTCATGGCTGACACTACATTCTTAGAGAGAGTTCTGCTTACATCATTATGTGAGGAGCCTGTCTCTGTTGTTCTGCCATGACAACCTTTAAGAAGGTTAGCATGTACCTTTCTTGAATCTTTTCTCCTATCAGGAGTAGCCTACTTATTACATAATTAAGTTCATCCACTTTCTCTTTAATAAAGTAAGGACCTGAATACTTAGCTTCAAAAGGACCCCCTGAAACTGTCATGAAAACTAAAACCCTATCACCAGGTTGAAAAGCTCGTAACTTACTCTTACGATCATAATTACGTTTCATTCTAACTTGTCTTTCTCTTAAATTTTCATTAGCAATAGCTTGAACTTTAGATGAAGTAGTCTTCAGTTTCACAAAAAGTTGAGAAAATGACTGTACTGTATCTGGTGGATCCTGCAAAAGCAAAGATTCTTTTAAAATTCTTAAAGGTTCTCCAACCTCTCTCCCAAACAATAATTCAAGAGGTGAGTAACCTAAAGATTCATGCTTACTTTCTCTAATAGCAAATAGTAAATATTGATAACCTTCATCCCACTCTGACTGGGTCTCAAGACAATACTTTCTAACCATGGTCTTAAAAGTCTGGTGAAAACGTTCTAGAGCTCCCTGTGACTCAGGATGGTAAGCTGTGGATAAACATTGATCTACACCAAGCCTTTTCATTATTTCAGCAAACACCTTTGAAGTAAAATTTGACCCCTGATCGTGCTGAATAACCTTTGGGAACCCAAAATACGTGAAAAATTTTAACAATGCTTGTACTATAAATTTAGATTTAGTATTCTTGAGGGGAACTGCCTCAGGGTATCTAGTCATTGTGCACATAATAGTAAGCAAGTACTGGTTTCCTCTCCTTGTCTCAGGCAAAGGTCCCACTCAGTCCACAATAATCTTATAAAGGAGCAGGTGAAATGGGTTTATTCACTTTACCAACAAGTTGGCAGACATGGCAGGTTTGTATGTACTCTGAAACATCAGCCTTCATTTTGGGCCAAAAGAAATGAGAGAGAATTTTTTGGAAAGTCTTGTGAACTCCTAAATGACCTTGTATTCCATCATGGGCCATTGACATTACATTATCTCTAAAACATTTTGGGGGTATAACCTGATGTACTTCCGACCATAATTCAGCTGGGCAATCAGCGGGACGGAATCTCCTCATCAAAACTCCACCTTCAAAATAAAAACCAGGATTAGTAACAAGATCCTTTTTGTCGACAGCCTTATTTAGAATATGAGTTAATGTAGAATCATTCTTGTGTGCCTTGATCAAGCTGTCTTTGCTAAAGGGCAATTGAAGATACTCAAAGGATGAACTGCTTTCTTCATTATTTTTATAAGCCTTCCTACTTTGTGAGCCAGTGACAGCACAACTGGGAAATAAACCAGGAATCTCGCTCTTGATATCAGCTGAGGGATCGTCCAGTAATGGGCTTTCCACAACTACGGGGTCAGGAACAACAAGTGTACCAGCAAGATCATTGCCAACAAAAACTGTACATCATTCACCGGTAATGGCTGAAATATTACTCCAATAATCACAGGACCTGAAATCAACTTACTGACCAAGTTAACTTTGGCCAAAGGGAGACTAGGATTTCCTGACAAATCTTTCAGCAAGACTCGTTCACCTGGGAACGATTTCTCAACACCCGGGAGGCAACTACCTACCAAGATACTTTGAGCTGACCCTGTATCACGGAGAATATTTACGTTGATGGAATTGTCACAGTCTATTAAGGAAACCTTACCACTAAATTTATATCCTTTAAATGGATCCTTGTCGTCTTTATCTGCAGACATTTCGTTCTTACCACTCTGATTTCTCAAAATATATTTAGGTTGTGTACTTGGCTGAATTTTTAAATTCAGATGGGGGTGAGCCATATCATTGTTATCTTGGCCTGTTAAGGGTTTGAAATGCTTTGACTTTTTGAAGCTTTTAGACTAGCATTCAGAAGTACTGTGACCTATCCTCTTACATTAAGAACAAGACATATCAGATTTGTTACTCTTTGACCAGGCACTCTGAGACAGCTTACTAACATCACCATTCTGAGCCCTAGGGGAACTGACAGAGACAGACTTTACATTAAAATTTCTACCACCAACCGATTGATTCTGAGCTTTATGGGATAGAGAATAAGAATCCGCTGAAATGGCAGCCTTTTTAAGTCAAGTTATTTCCCCATCTTCCAAATACAATTTAACAGGTACGGGTATGCACCTTTTAAATTCTTCCATAACTATACGGTACACAAAGAATCAAAATCATTTACTGAACATGACACTAACCATTTTTTAAAAGCTTTAAATTTCTCATTTGCAAACTCAACGTAAGTCTTACCAGGGAGTTTTTGTAGCTTTTGGAATTGCTGACGACAGCCTTCAACAGTTAATTAATAAGCTGCCATACTAGTCGTTTTCACCAGTTCATAGTCTTTTGATTCCTCTACTGCAAGATTAGCATAAACAAGTGCCCCCTTTCCAACCAATACCGTTTGTATTAATATAGTCCAAAATTCTCCAGGCCAAGCTAAAGTAGTTGCCGTCTTCTCAGATTGTCTAAAGAAAACCTCAGGATCCGACTCTTCAAACTTCGGTACTAACCTACTTACCTTAGCCACATCAAAAGGAAGGGGTTCTGACAAAACGTTGGACGAAGGCTGTTGGCTCTTCAGCTTAGCGAGTTCGAGTTCTTTGTCCAATTTCTCCTTTTCAAGAGCAAGCTTCTCCTTCTCTAACCTAAGTTTCTCAATCTGAAACTCTCGCTCTCGAGCAGCATCCATTTCCAATATTTACTCACTTGTAGCCTCCAGATTTTGAAACTGCATAGTTAGACGCTTTTCTGCATCAGACTTGCAAAAATCAAGATCATCCTCGGGCAAAGCGTTATTAAGTACAAGATCATGGATAACGCTTGTCTTAATTTCATTTTTGGTCATTCCAAACTCAATCTGCACGTGATAATGTCTAGCAAGATATATCCAGTCATCTTTTCTAGGGGAATTGCCGGTGATTAAATCCAGGGAAGGGCTACCTGTAAATTCGTGCACATCAAAAGGCATGTTCACCAATATTTACCGAGTCTGAAATATAATGGTCCTCCAACAAATTACCATTAGACAAGAGCAATTCGGCTTTCAAAACTTGAGGTAATATTGGCAAAAAAATGAATTGAGGGAATCATAGCTTTAAATGTGATCATTAGGATATAACCAAATGATATTTTATGGGGTATGACGGCAATGTTACATGCGAGTTCTCGTGAGCAATACCAGTGCACCAACAAGCAGCGATTTGAGACAGAAGAGGTTCCAAGCTATCAGGCAATGAGTCAACAATAAACAGTAAGAGATCCCGGACAGGCCCCTACTTGCACAACATACACAACTCGGTTTGACGTAACTTCTTTATGATGTGCTTCCTAGCCGAATTTTAGTATGGATTTGTTACAAAAAGATGGTTATTAAAAGACACAGGGTCCCATTGATAATACATTTCACAAACAAACAGTAACAATCATTACTCAATACAAACAATACCGAAAATCCAATACACATACAACTATCGGCAAAAGATCGGGAAAACTTCACTCTAAAAATAAATATCACCATTACCCCACACTCAGAACCCTTGGTCGGAGGACGGAAAAAAAAAAAGTAGGGCCCACGCGGGAGTCAGGCGAGAACTGATTTCTCTGGAAAAACAAGAACAGGAATTAAAGCAAATAAGAATCAGACCAATTCCTTTGAGCAACAACCAAACAACTGAACAACCTCTTAAGAGGGTTGTTGAATATTTGCATAAAAAGAAACAAATTACCCTACGACTACACTACAAAATAAAAACATTTAATGGATGTTTGTTACAGTACCCTAATTCAGACCGTAAGGATTGTATCTGGGGACACCAGGATGGAGTTCAGAATAGAAAAATGCGCTTTGGTCAACATACAAAAAGGCAGAGTAACAAGGACTGAAGGGATAAAGCTAGCAGACAGGAATAGCATCAAACACATAGGTGAGACAGGGTACAAATACCTGGGGATAATAGAAGGAGAGGATATGAAACACCAAGAGATGAAGGACACAATCAGGAAAGAATATATGCAGAGACTTAAGGCGAGACTCAAGTCAAAACTCAATGCCGGAAACATGACGAAAGCCATAAACACATGGGCAGTACCAGTAATCAGATACAGAGCAGGAGTAGTGGAGTGGACGAAGGCTGAACTCCACAGCATAGACCAGAAAACTAGAAAACACATGACAATACACAAAGCACTACACCCAAGAGCAAATGCAGACAGACTATACGTAACACAAAAGGAAGGGGGGAGAGGGCTACTAAGCATAGAGGACTGCAACAACATCAAGAGCAGAGCACTGGGCCAATATCTGAAAACCAGTGAAGACGAGTGGGTAAGGAGTGCATGGGAAGAAGGACTAATTAAAGTAGACGAAGATCCAGAAATATACAGAGACAGGAGAATGCAAAACAGAACAGAGGAATGGCACAACAAACCAATGCACGGACAGTACATGAGACAGACAAAAGACGAGACTATGAACCACATAGCAAGCGAATGTCCGGCGCTTGAACAGAACCAGCACAAAAAGAAGCATGATTCAGTAACAAAAGCCCTCCACTGGAGCCTGTGCAAGAAACACCAGCTAGCTTGTAGTAACAAGTGGTACGAACACCAACCTGAGGGAGTGATAGAAAACGATCAGGCAAAGATCCTCTGGGACTATGGTATCAGAACAGATAGGGTGATATGTGCCAATAGACCAGACGTGACGTTGATTGACAACATCAAGAAGAAAGTATCACTCACTGATGTCACAATACCATGGGACACTAGAGTAGATGATAAAGAAAGAGAAAAAATTGATAAGTATGAAGACCTGAAAATCGAAATAAGAAGGCTATGGAATTGCCAGTGGAAATTGTAGCCATAATCATAGGAACACTAGGCACGATGCCAAGATCCCTGGAAAGGAATCTGGAAAAACTAGATGCCGAAGTAGCTCCAGGACTCGGGCAGAAAAGTGTGCTATTAGGAACAGCACACACAGTGAGAAAAGTGATGGACTCCTAAGGAGGCAGGATGCAACCTGGAACCCCTCACTATAAAAATCATCCAGTCAAATAGGATGACTGTGATAGACTAAAAAAAAAAAATAATAAAAATAATAATATCATCATCTGTCATGACTGTGGTTGAAAGTAAAGGCATATGCACTGATTCCTCGAGGAATTCCGTCATGTATCGCAAATTTCTCTGTTGTACCATACCTTTCATTGTCTTCAATCATGATCCAGGCTTCCAGGAAAGGAATTTTGATAAAACTGCATTTATTCTAAACCCGATGCATTCTCAGGGATGAAATTGTTATTATTATTATAATTATTCAAGAGGTGAACCCTGGTCATATGGAACAAGCCCACGACAGGGGCCATGGACATGAAATTCAAGCTTCCAAAGAATTTTATGGTGTTCGTTCAAAAGAACCAACAGAGGTTAATGGGAAATACAGAAAGAGAAGATCAGTTATTAGAAAAACATAAATTAACAAATAAATAAAATTGTAAGTGAAATAAAATGCAAGTTGAATTGTATTAGGGTAGCAATCCATTGCATCTTCATGGGTGAAAAAATAATTGTATACATTTTGTCACAAATAAGACAAAAAGTGTACACATTTTAAAAGTATAAAAAGAACACAATGACATCATGAAAACACAGGACACCAGCCCATGTTGGTGGACAAAGTTTGAATGAAAACAGAGGTGAATAAAAGTGAGAAGGAAATACGCAAACATTAGGCAATGAACAACCGCGTAGATGAAGTCTGGTTGTTTAGTGCGGGGACAAGCAGTTAAATCATTAGATCTCTGAATCCATGGTGATTAAACTGGTTGTGCCTACGCTTGTGTTTTTATTAGAATTACTTGCACTTAAGACACACCACTTTTTAGTACTTGCCATTTCGTCCACGGTTACAATGACCTCACCATTCCTGTGGTCGTGAATAGCCCACTCTTGTTCTCTTATAATGATGCATATTAACTAGAGGCCTTTTTTTTTATATAAGAACTGAAAAAATTCAACTTTAATCATTTGAAGACAGACACCACTTTGCTTACGAGCGAGTTATATTCCGGACGGCCGTTTGTGTGTAGGATTGTTTGCAAGTTGGGTACTGTACTCTTCATGCCTATTTAAGTACAGTATGATATAAAGTCAATACAGTCCTGTACTTTTTTCATCCTGAAACACAGTACACTGTACGTACAGTACTGTATGTACAGAATAGGTGCGCAAAGCAAAGTTTGAACTCAAGAGTGGCAAAGAAGAGCGCTCTGAACACAACTTTAATTTGCGATCCCCTTTGTTTGTATCTCTGAATGCTCAGAAGTTGAATGTTTGCAAGTAGGTGGTGTTTTTATTATGACATCACTCACTGAAATATCCGTTACTGCTTACTGGTACTCATGAATTCAACTGTATATCAGATGTATTACTTTTTGAAATGTCGCTTTCCGTGGACTGAGTCGTTGTCGACATCAGTTGTAACAGTTTTGTGAAATCTAACCTTTGTTTAGTTTTCTGTAAAAGAAAACTATTGAGATGGCTGTTTGTCTGTCCGTCCGCACTTTTTTTCTGTCCGCCCTCAGATCCTAAAATCTACTGAGGCTAGAAGGTTGTAAATTGGTATGTTGATCATCCACTCTCCAATCATCAAACTTACCAAATTGCAGCCTTCTAGTCTAAGTAGTTTTTTAAAATTTTATTTAAGGTTAAAGTTAGCCATGATTTGTGTCTGGTACCACTAACAACACAGGCCACCACCAGGCCGTGGCTGAAAGTTTCATGGGCCGTGGCTGAGAGTTTCAAGGGTCGTGGCTGAGAGTTTCATATAGCAGAAAACTTTGGCAAATTTTTTACTTGTTTTTATATATTAAATATAACGATTTTTGTGAAATCTTACATGTTTTAAATATCAGATATAATGATTTTTGTAAAATCTTACTTGTTTTAAATATTGAATATAATGATTTTTGTGAAATCTTACTTGTAACTATTAGATATAATGATTTTTGTGAAATCTTACTTTTTTAAATATTAGATATAATGACCTTTGGGAAATCTTACTTTTAAATACTAGATTTAATGATTTTTGTGAAGTCTTACTTTTAATATTAGATATAATGATTTTTGTGAAATCTTACATTTTTAATTATTAATATATACAATGATTTTTGCAAATCTAATTTTTTTAATACTAGATACAATGATTTTTGTGAAATTGCACTTTTAAATATTAATATATAATGGTTTTTGTTAAATCTTGTTTTAAATATTAGATATAATGATTTTTGCAAAATCTTACTTTTTTCTTTTTTAAATATTAGATATAATGATTTTTGCAAAATTTTGCTTTTTAAATATTAGTTAAAATGATTTTTGCAAAATCTTACTTGTTTTAAATATTAAATATAATGATTTTTGTGAAATTTTACTTGTTTTAAATATTAGATATTATATAATGATTTTTGTGAAATCTTACTTGTTTTAAATATTGGATGTAATGATTTTTGTGAAATCTTACTTGTTTTAAATATTATACACTGATTTTTGTGAAATCTTGTTCTAAATATTAGATATGATTTTTGTGACTTACTTAGATCTAATGATTTTTGTGACTTGTTTCAAATATTAGATTTATTGGTTTTTGGTGAAATCTTACTTTTAAATATTAGATATAATGATTTTTGCAAAATATTACTTTTTTAGATATTGGTTATAATGATTTTTGCAAAATCTTACTTGTTTTAAATATTAAATATAATGGTTTTTGTGAAATCTTACATTTTAAATATTAGATATAATGATTTTTTGAAATCTTACTTGTTTTAAGTATTAGATATAATGATTTTTGTGAAATCTTGTTTTAAATAGATATGATTTTTGTGAAATCTTACTTGTTTTAAATGTTAGATATAATGATTTTTGTGAAATCTTACTTGTTTTAAATATTAGATATAATGATTTTTGGGTGAAATCTTACTTTTAAATATTAGATATAATGATTTTTGTGAAATCTTATTTTTAAAATATTAGATATAATGATTTTTGTGAAATCTTACTTGTTTTAAATATTAGATATAATGATTTTTGTGAAATCTTACTTTTTTTAAATTTTAGAAATAATGATTTTTGTGAAATCTTACTTGTTTTAGATATTAGATATAATGTTTTTTTTGGTGAAATTTTTAAAATATTAGATATGATAATTTTTGTGAAATCTTATTTTTTAAAATACTAGATATAATGATTTTTGTGAAATCTTACTTTTTTAAATGTTAGTTATAATGAATTTTGCAAAATCTTACATTTTTATAAGCAGACAGACTTTTATTACAATTAGCCCACTTTTTCTGGGAAGTAATTATAAATGTATTCACCATGATTCTTTATACTGTGTTATAAAAAAAATGTTTTTCAGAATCCCTGGAGTTCAAGACTGCAATTTCTGACCTTACTTAGGCTGGAAAACTGGAAAGCTACAATCAAGCAGTTTTGGTTGAATAACCAATTTGGCTCAACAGGTGAGGTTCCAGGTTTTAACCCAGTTCTTCCTCACTCAACCAAACTAATGCATTTCAAACACAGTCCTCTTCCAGGCAATAAGGGCATTATTCTCCTTACATTTTAATACATTTTTATCTATTCATTGATTTATTTATTCTTTTTAATAAGTGAGATCTCTTCCATATGTATTTCCCATTACCTTCTCTTACTTCCTAATGAGCACCATAATCTTTAGAAGCTTGAATTCCAAGGCAGTGCCCCTTTTTGTGGGCTTGTTCCATGAGAATAGGGTTCATCTTCTGAATAATAATAATAATAATAATAATAATAATAATAATAATAATAATAATAATAATAATAATAATAATAATAATAATAAAAGTCCAGCCATTTATGAAATAGTTGACATGCGTCAACTGTTGAATTAAAATTTCTAAGTTAATGTAATTTAGTT
The DNA here is from genome assembly GCA_039081455.1 of Macrobrachium rosenbergii. NCBI lineage: Eukaryota > Metazoa > Arthropoda > Malacostraca > Decapoda > Palaemonidae > Macrobrachium > Macrobrachium rosenbergii. Next base: position 2,826,055 of record JANJGK010000050.1, read on the forward strand.
TTTAGTTACTTAGTTTGCTCTTATAAAAATTTTCCAGTAGACTGAAACTGTAATTTTTGGTCCAAAATAAGTATTCAGCGAAACCATTTTAAAGGTCTGCTGATGTCATTGCTGGTCTTAATGTAGACATTTAAGTGTTCAAGGCTTTTAAATCCCATAATATTGTTGTGAGCAGTAAATTATATATATATATATATATATATATATATATATATATATATATATATATATATATATATATATATATATATTTATACTTGAAAAGCTTTGTTACTTGAAATGCTGTATAATTTGGAAAGTTTTGTTACTTGGAAAACTTCATAATTTGATAAACTTTGTTACTTGGAAAACTATGTTACTTAGAAAGCTTTGTTACTTGGAAAACTATGTTACTTAGAAAGCTTTGTTGCTTGGAAAACTTTGATACTTGGAAAGTTTTGTTACCTTGAAGGCTTTGTTACTTGGAAAACTATGTCTCTTGGAAAGCTTTGTTACTTGGAAAGTTTTATTACTTGCAAGGCTTTGCTACTTGGAAAGCTTTGTCACTTGGAAAGTTTTATTACTTGGAAGGCTTTGTTACTTGGGAAACTTTGTAACTTGGAAAGTTTTATTACTTGGAAGACTTTGGTACTCAGAAAACTTTGTTACTTGACTTGGAAAACTAACATACTTCTAAAGTTTTGTTTCTTGGAAGGCTTTATTACTTGGAAAACTATATTACTCAGAAAGCTTTGTTACGTGGAAAATTTTGTGACTTAAAAATTGCCAAAAAACCCACCAAAATAGGAATCTAGGTTTTTTTTTGTGGGGGTCAGATGCCAAACATTTTCTTAACTGTTCTTTCAGGGAGGATTTCTAATGAACATCAACTTAGCAGACTTCTGTGCTTATCAGTCACCATATTACGAAGGGTTTTCCCAGTGGAATTCTTCCATTGAATGTTAAGTGCCAATCCAAAGCATCTCTTAAGTTGAGCTGCTACTGTATAATTATTCTGCAGTTTAAAGTCAGTATCAGTTTACTGAAAAAAAATAACAGCACTGAAGACTAGTGCTTCCTGTCAAAATCTTTGTGAACCACAACGCTCGATTTTAATTACATATTCATCAGGATGTTTTGTTTTTACAAGGTCAAAAATTGCTACAATATTTACCATGTCAGGACTAAATATTTTATAACAGTGAGCAAAAATATGGGTAATTCTGATGTAGAATTACTGGACACGGGTGGAGATCCTTATACTTGCGCTGAGGAAAATTAATAAACAAAATCCTATTTCAAAGAAAATTAGTGGAAAATTATAAATATTACACTAGTTGGAATGTTTGCATCAGGTAGACACTCTTCGAAACTCTCCTGTCTTTGAGGTTTTATTGAATGGTGACCCCACGGGGAGTAATGCCGTTAGTGCGCCATAGGCACACTTAAGGTTCTTTGCAGCATCCCTTCAACCCCTAGCTGCAACCCCTTTCATTCCTTTTACCATACCTCTGTTCATATTCTCTTTCTTCCGCCTTGCTTTCCACCCTCTAACAACAGTTGTTTCATAGTGCAACTGTGAGGTTTTTCTCCTGTTACACTTTTCAAACCTTTTTACAGGACCTCTTCTCGTCCTGAATTTTTTACTGATGTCTGAACATGTCTGCACCTGGAACCCCTTCCTGCCCTGCAGGTTTTACTGAAGCCTGAACATGTCTGCACCTGGAGCCTCTTTCTGTTCTGGAGGTTTTACTGATGTCTGAACATGTCTGCACCTGGAACCCCTTCCTGCCCTGCAGGTTTTACTGAAGCCTGAACATGTCTGCACCTGGAGCCTCTTTCTGCCCTGGAGGTTTTACTGATGTCTGAACATGTCTGCACCTGGAACATCTTCCTCTCCTGGAGGTTTTACTGAAGCCTGAACATGTCTGCACCTGGAACATCTTCCTGTCCTGGAGGTTTTACTGAAGCCTGAACATGTCTGCACCTGGAACATCTTCCTGTCCTGGAGGTTTTACTGAGACCTGAATATGTCTGCACCTGGAACCTCTTTCTGTACCGCAGGTTTTACTGAAGCCTGAACATGTCTGCACCTGGAACCTCTTCCTGTCCTGGGGGTTGTACTGATGCCTGAACATGTCTGCACCTGGAACCTCATCCTGTCCTGGAGGTTTTACCGAGGCCTGAACATGTCTGCACCTGGAACCTCTTCCTGTCCTGGAGGTTTTACTGAAGCCTGAACATGTCTGCACCTAGGACCTCTTCCTGTCTTGGAGGTTTTACTGAAGCCTGAACATGTCTGTTTCTGAAACCCTGCCGATAAGTAAAAGATGAATTAAGTGAGGAAAAGACTGCCTTGCCAGTTTTGTGGAATGACCGAACAGATCTACAGAAAAACAAAATTATGGCGATGCAAAATATAATGGGGCAGTTCATTTAAGGTAAAGCAACTATTAAAAAGAGCTAATCAATAAAGATGATGATGATGATGGTGATGATGATGATGATGATGATGATGATGATGATGATGATTATTATTATTAAAAAATCCACAATTACAGTACCCCATATTCGTGTTCTCACGATTTGCAGTGCGAATTTCTCTGTGGAACATACATACATATTCACGGAAAATTCACCCATTCGTGGCATTTTCCTTTGAGAAATATTCACTGATTACTGTGTTTTCATATAATTTTTATGACTAAATGCACTTTTTGTGATAAAGCTATTAAAATACTGAGGCACCCAGGTATTGCTCGAGTTACAATAATTCACCTTATGATAATTCGATTTTGCGATGGGGTAAGCAATTAATACTGATGCAACAATATTTAGGAAAAATATTTTTAAATTTTGCGTGGGCGCAGGCAGCAGCGTACAATCAGGCAGCGAGAGAGACCAAATTACAATAGACCAACTTTTTTTCCTCCATCTCTTTATCCCATCTTCTAGTTAAAAAAAAAAAGTAAAAGAGAATGATAAAAGTATTGTTAGTAATGTTATACTCTTGCATAAATGCGTACAGCCATAAACAACCGAATGAAAAACTGTTTTGCTTATATTTCAACCATCGTGCGGTAGTAAGCGATTACTATAGTTATGTTACAAATGACGTTAAGTAGAATAGGACTGATATATTTTTACATTATACCCTTATTCGCTATGGATAAAAGATCGGCAAGGAAATATAGTGTTAAATTTAAGCTGCAAGTTGTAGCTAAAGCTGAGAAAATAATGTTCAAGCTGCTAATGACTATAAATTATACTCGGCCGTAAATAAAATTGGAGAGAAAGCATTTTAATCAGAACTACTGGGCATGAAAGAGCACATATTACTGCTGTTTTCACGCCGATAAAAGATAAATACATAAAGCTTGTATTGTGATGAAACCAAGTGAAAATAGCTAACGGAATCTTGATATTTTTTACACAAAACAAACATGCCCCCAAAAGGCCAACGTCATCTATTAAAAAAAAAAAAAAATAGCTAAATTAATTTCACAATGAGACGTATTTAAATTATATTTCGACTTGAAAACACTTCATATAACGAAAAATAACCTTGCCCCACATAAATAGAGTATCTAGAGATTCATTTACGCTAACTAGAAGCAAGAAAGGCGTTCTGAACTGAGTTGAATATGGCAAAATAAACCAGAACATTGATCGCTATGATCGCAGCTTATAATACAAAAGCAATATAAGAATATATACAATATTATTGGATGCAGTGAAGTAAAGCATAACATTTGAAAAGACCCAATGAAAAAATGCATATTCGTTATGCTGATGTTTGTATAATCGATATTAATTTGTGAATATAGAGTACAGTATAATGCAGGCTAGGCTGCCCTATATGTATACGATGTACCATAGTGTAGGCTAAGCTAATTCTTGTTTGTTATTCAACTTCTCTTTGTATTGAATTATCATAAGTCAATCTGCATGAACCTTCAGAATAAGCTGATCTTAATAATTACTATACCATATGTGTATATAGGGTATACTTAAAAGTGTAGGCTAGGCTACCATATATGTATACATGACACTGAATACCCTAGTGTAGACTAGGCTATATTTGAGATATGTTTTTCCCAACAAACGATGGGTTTTTTGGAATCTAACCCCATCGCAAGTAGGATAATACCAATAAGCATTTTTAGAGTTTTATCTTTTTGTGTTTGAACTGTCAAAATGGGCAGTTCTAAGTGTTTTGAGAAGGTTTTAAGTATTTGCGGATTTTATCTATTCACGGGGGGGGGGGAGTGTGGTACGCATCCTCCGTGAATATGGGGGGTTTACTGTTTATCCATAAATTATAATATTCGTAAGATACAAGTGTTTGTATCTTTTATGAGTAATACAATTTATTGACATAACTGTGGATTTTTAATTTGCGAATATTTAATCTTGACATTGTGAATTTTCTTAGCATTATTATTATTATTCTTTTTTTTTTTCTTTTGGTCTATCAATCATCCTATTCAACTGGGTGTTTTTATAGTGTGGGGTTCTGGGTTGCATCCTGCCTCCTTAGTAGTCCATCTCTTTTCTCACTATGTGCATTGTTTCTAGTAGCACACTCTTCTGCATGAGTCCTGGAGCTACTTCGGCATCTAGTCTTTCCAGACTCCTTTCCAGGGATCTTGGCATCGTGCCTAGTGTTCCTATGATTATGGGTACAATTTCCACTGGCATATCCCATATCCTTCTTATTTCGATTTTCAGGTCTTCATAGTTAACAATTTTTTCTCTTTCTTTCTCATCTGCTCTGGTGTCCCATGGTATTGCGACATCAATGAGTGATACTTCCTTCTTGATTATGTCAATCAACGTCACATCTGGTCTGTTGTCATGTATCACCTTATCTGTTCTGGTATCATAGTCCCAGATGATCTTTGCCTGGTCATTTTCTATCACTCCCTCAGGTTGGTGTTCGTACCACTTATCACTGCAAGCTAGCAGGTGTTTCTTGCACAGGCTCCAGTGGAGGGCTTTTGCTACAGAATCATGCCTCTTTTTGTACTGGTTCTGTGCAAGCGCCGGAGATTCACTTGCTGTGTGGTTTATGGTCTCATCTTTCATATTATTCTTCCTGCATATGGGTAAGATGTTATTTCCATCTATTGTTCTTTGGACATATCTGGTTCTTAGGGCCTGATCTTGTGCCGCTGCTAGCATTCCTTCTGTTTCCTTCTTGAGTTCTCCCCTCTGTAGCCATTGCCATGTTTCATCGCTGGCCAGTTGTTTAGTCTGTCTCCTGTACTGTCAGTGCACTGGTTTGTTGAGCCATTCCTTTGTTCTGCTTTTCATTCTCCTGTCTGTATATTTTTGGGTCTTCATATACTTTTATCAGTCCTTCTTTCCATGCACTCCTTAGCCACTCATCTTCACTGGTTTCCAGATATTGCCCCAGTGCTCTGCTCTCGATGTTGACACAGTCCTCTAGGCTTAGTAGCCGTCACCCGCCTTCCTTTCGTGTTATGTATAGTCTGTGTATTTGCTCTTGGGTGTAGTGGTGTAGTGCTTTGTTTATTGTCATGTGTTTCCTAGTTTTCTGGTCTATGCTGCAGAGTTCAGCCTTCGTCCACTCCACTACCCCTGTGCTGTATCTGATTACTGGTACTGCCCATGTGTTTATGACTTTCGTCATGTTTCTGGCAGTGAGTTATAACTTGAGTATCACCTTAAGTCTCTGCATATACTGTATTCTTTCCTGATGTCCCCAGATACAATCCCTACAGTCTGGATTTGGAATCATGGCTACTACGAAGAGTAGTGGGGACAGTGAGTCACCTTGAAAGATCCCTCTCCTGATGTTAACCTCTGCTAGTCTTATCCCAGAGTTTGTAAGTACTGTATTCCAGTTGCGCATTGTATTTTTTAGTAACCTGATGTTTTCCTCTGCTCCATACATTTTCAGGCATTCTATTTGCCATGTATGCGGTATCATGTCAAAGGCTTTCTTGTAGTCAATCCATGCCATGCTTAGGTTGGTTCTCCTCTTACTATTCTTCATTACGATTTTGTCTATCAGGAGCTGGTCTTTTGTGCCTCTACCTTTCTTTCTGCAGCCTTTCTGTTGGTGGTGGATGGTGTTTGTATCCTCTAGGTAGTTGTATAGCCTTTCACTGATGATACCTGTTAGTAACTTCCACATTATTGATAGACAGTTGATAATCCTGTAGTTACTTGCTATATTTCCCATGTTCTTGTCTTTCTGTACTAAGGATGTTCTCCCTGTGGTCATCCATTTGGGTGCATGGTGGTTTGTGATGCAATGCTGGAGTTGTTCTGCTATGCTTGGGTGCAGGGCCTTGAAGCTTTTGAGCCAGTATCCACGGACTTCATCGGGACCTGGGGCTTTCCAGTTGGGTAATATTATTATTAACCAAGCTGCAACTCTTGCTTTAGTACAGAAAAGGGAATTGAGAAATGAAGATTAAATGATTGAAGCAGAAATGATAAAGAAACAGAGAAAATAATACCGACAACAAATAATAAGGACTTGAGAGATATCAGCACTTTAAGGGTGAAACAAATATGAACAAAAGTATTATTATTATTATTATTATTATTATTATTATTATTATTATTATTATTATTATTATTATTATTATTATTATTATTATCATTATTATTATTATTATTATTGAGAGAAACACACAAGATTCTTGTGTATAACTTGTTTACTGGTAAATATTTACATATTACTTTGATCTCGAGCACTTTCAGGTCCTAACTGTGACCCTTTTTCAAGAGATGAGGTAGTCAGGTTGGTTCAAGGCCCAGGGTTTCTCTTTCCATCTTCAGAAGAAAACTGAAAGAAGTTTTTGTTTGGTTCATTATTATTATTATTATTATTATTATTATTATTATTATTATTATTATTATTATTATTATTATTATTATTATTATTATTATTATTATTATTATTCAGAAGATGAACCCTATCTATATGGAAGAAGCCCACAAAAGGGGCCATTGACTTGAAATTCAGGAAGCTCCAAAGAATATGGTGTTCATTCGACAGAAGTAACTGAAGGTCAAGGGAAATACAGAGAGAGGAGATCGGTTATTAGAAAAACATATTATTGTGCTGCGTTACAGAAGAATTTGGCCAACATGTGAATGACATTTTACAAGTTTCTTGTAAATCTACATTTCTGTCCAATAAAATGAGTCATAATGTTTGATGAATATGGTAAAAGGAAATGACACTAAGTAAATAGAAAACGCAATGTAATGGTGGGTCAAAAAATATACAAAAACGAGACCTGTAGCAAACGTCTTGCATTCACAATCACAACTTAACATGTTCACTTAAATAAATGCAAATGTGCATTCGTATGAGTTAACGAAATTAGGTCTGTATTATTATTATTATTATTATTATTATTATTATTATTATTATTATTATTATTATTATTATTATTATTATTATTATTATTATTATTATTATTTAAAAGATGAACCCTATTCATATGGAACAAGTTCACAGGGCCCACTGACTTGAAATTCAAGCTTCCAAAGAGTATGGTGTTCATTTGAACAAACTAACAGAAGGTAATATGAAAGCTATCCATACTGAACAAGCCCACAGGGGTCATTGACTTGAAGAAATTCAAGCTTCCAAAGAATATGGTGTTCATTCGTAAGAAATAGCAGAAGGTAATAATAGGTAAAATAAAATGAAGGCAGAAGTAACCATCCCCTCCCCTCCCCCCTAAAAAAAAATATATAAGACCAAAGTAAATTGCAAAAAGAAAGAAATACAGACGTACTCTGATAACAAACTCACCACTTGATACCATGTTCACACTGAGTCACTTTCTCGGCTTTTGCAGACATTTCCTCACTGACGTCACCCTCTGGTTCTATGTCCTCTGGCAGTTGGATCCACACGTTCACTGTGAATCCAGTGAGGGAGTCCACAAGTCTGTGAAGTCCCTCTTTGTCCAGGGAACACCGAGGAAAGGATAGGACAGGGAAAGATCTGTGTTGGGGAATTTAAGAAGAAATTTGGTAAAATTTAGGCTCTTTAGCCAAGCACAGGGGAAATGAATTTTTGTGTTGTTTTAAGTATTAATTTCTATTTACTGTCTCCATTGTACCAGTTTCTTGTGGTTTGTTCATGAAAATGTATAGTCCTGCAATAAATATGGATTTTGTAGATGGTATAAAAATTGAACGAATAAAACATTATTTAGATTAAATACGCTGTACAGTATAGATATATATACACACACACACACACACACCACACACACACACACACACACACACACATATATATATATATATATATATATATATATATATATATATATATATATATATATGTATATTATATATAAATGTGGAGTTCAGATCTAGGTTTAAGGAGAATGTTCTGAGAGAAATAAAGTTGGAAGATGATGTAAATGATTGGTGGGAGTTTAACAGCAATGTGATCCTAAGGCATGGGGAGGAAATTTTAGGCAAAACATCAGGCAAAGGTCCCCCAAAAGATAAAGAAAGCTGGTGGTGGAATAAAGACACACAAGACAAGATCAAGGAAAAGAAAGAATCCCAAAAGGACTATGATAAACACAGAGCAGAAGAAAATGAGCAAATATCAAAAGAAGCAAAGAAAGTTGCAAAACACAAGTTGACAGAGCCAAGGCTGCTGCTTTCAGTGATTTGTATGAGAATGTTGACACACCGGAGGGCCAAAGAAACATCCACAGGATAGCCAAAGTTAGAGACAAAGCAACAAAAGACCTCACACACATTAAGCAAATTAAAGATGGAAATGGTAAGGTTCTAACAAAAGAGGAGGAAATTAAAAGTAGATGGAGAGAGTATTTTGAAAATATTCTAAATGAAGAAAATCCCAGGAATATCATTGAGGATGGAGTAGCAAATGAAAGAGAAGTTCCCAGGATTAGTCGGAGAGAAGTGAGGCGGGCACTAAGTAAAATGAAGAAAGGTAAAGCAGTGGGACCAGATGGAATACCAGTCGAGGTGTGGAGGTGCTTAGGAGAGGAGGGAATTGACATCTTGTGGGACTTGTTCAATAAGATCTACCAGCAGGAGAAGATACCTGACGCCTGGAGAAACAGCCTGCTAGTCCCCATTTACAAAGAAAAAGGGCACATCCAAGATTGTGCCAACCATCGGGGCATAAAGCTGATGGCACATACCATGAAAATCTATGAAAGAATAATAGAGGCAAGGCTAAGGAATGAAACATCTATAAGTGACGAACAGTTTGGGTTCATGCCGGGAAAAGGGACAACAGATGCCATCTTTGTATTGCGACAAGTCATGGAAAAATATAGAGAAAAAGAAAAGGAACTACATCTTGTATTTATAGATCTTGAGAAAGCATATGATCGAGTGCCTAGGCAAGAAGTGTGGAGGTGCATGAGGGAAAAAGGTGTCTCAGAAAAATATGTGAGGATTGTAAATATGTATAGAGAAGCAACAACAGACAAGTTTGAGGTGAAAGTTGGACTCCACCAAGGTTCTGCCATGAGTCCCTACATTTTTTATATGGTAATGGATGTGATAGTGTCTGGAGTGAAAGATCAGGTGCCTTGGAGTGTACTCTTTGCAGATGACATAGTGCTAGTGACCACCAGTAAGGAAGAAACAGACAGGAAATTGGAGTTATGGAGAAGTGCGTTGGAGGACAGAGGCCTAAAGATAAGCAGAGCAAAAACTGAATATATGTGGATGAATGGAGGAGACCAAGAGGGAAGCATCAACTTAGGGCAGGCAGAAGTAAAAAGAACTACATCCTTTAAGTACCTTGGGTCGTGTGTCACTGATTGTGGGGGGATGGAGGAGGAAGTGAACCACAGAATACAATCAGCTTGGTGCAATTGGAGGAAAACATCAGGTGTGTTATGTGACAAAAGATTTAATGTAAAGATGAAGGGAAAAATGTACAAGAGCATTGTCAGACCTGCGTTGATGTATAGTTGTGAAACATGGCCCATGAAGAAAGCACAAGAGAGAAAGATGGAAGTGGCAGAAATGAGAATGCTACGTTGGATGTGCAGAGTGACAAGAAGAGACAGGATAAGGAATGACTTCATAAGAGGGACGGTGAAAGTTACAGAAATATCAAAGAAGCTGCAACAGAGACGATTACAATGGTTTGGACATGTTATGAGAAGAGAGGAGGATTCTGTATGTAAAAGAACCATGAATATGGAAGTGCCTGGAACAAGGAGGAGAGGTAGACCAAGAATGAGATGGAGAGACACAGTTAACAGGGACATGCAGGAGAAGAACGTGAATGAGGTAATGGTGCATGATCGCAGAAGATGGAGAAGACTGATAACAAACAGCGACCCCATATAAAGATGAGAAAAGCTGAAGATAAAGAAGAAGAAGATGTATATTATATATATATATGTAAACATTGTGTCTGAAATCATTAGATCTACTACAAATGAAAAAAATGAATAATTTGTTTGAGTTTCTTGACACAGTGAGAATCAGAATATATCTGTTACACCTTAGAACATGCTTCTCCCGTCTCAAAAGAGAAAGATAATCACCAGCATTCCTGTCTTTCTCCCTCTCTCTAGGAGTTTTAGTATTAGTATTATTTGTCGTAGCTTGCCTTTGAAACGGCCCCTTGCTATGGGTGAGCTTGTTTATAGAATAGGGGATTTACCTGTCTTCTCCCTGTGGTCGGAGCCTACCAAGGATCTCTGGGACATTTTCAACTTCCTCTTCAGTCTGGATGTCGCTGATGTAAACGGAGACGCCTTGAATAACTTCTGGAATTGGGTAAAGCACTCGGCCAACGTTGACACTGAGGCAGATCCCTTGATGGGGAGACAGAGAATGACCTTGAAGGAGATGATATCTCATGGATCAGCTGGTATGAATGTGGCAAATGTCAACTACACCAAGAAGTAATGTTGGTACTGAAAGTTTGTGAGTAAGGAAAAACAGGGAAGAAGTTGATCACTGCAGAGACTTATAATGAAGAAGGCTGAGAATTCTTGTAAAAGTGACTGCTGAAGGAACGAGGAGGTCAACTGAGAGGTCGAGGAAAATGAAAGGCATGAGGAGTTGATGGGATTACGGGCAAGATACTGCAGTACGGTTATGCTGGCAAGATTGAATGCATGACCAGGGCTTGTAAGGTACATCTGGATGAGGGAAATGTTCAAAGCTGAATGAGTGGGCGAGAGAAGTAATTGTTCCACTGCATATAGGTCAAGGTGACAGAGGCAACTTGAAGAATCATATGGAAATATTACTTCGTGTGCTAAGATTTTAGTTGAAGGCTTTCCTTCCAAATACAGGTGCGAAAGGAAGCAGAAATTATCTAAGGAAGGAGAGGTAATATCTGTTCCATCGAGGAGATGTATAAGGTCTTGGTTTGGTTTTGAACTCACTCAATTCTGTCATCTCAGCTGTCGTTGCTAGAGAGGCCAGGAAGTTGTTCATGGTGTCCGTATCGGGCAGCCTCACGAAGAGGGTTTTCATAGTCGGAGGTACTTGGAACTTGGAACTCCAGATGCCCACATACCTCTTACAGCTATTCAAAAGGGAAGAGGTAATGTCATTATTATTTTTGTAACTGATGAGGAGGAATAAATGGAAAATATGAAGAAAAGTGAGCTGATCCCAAATGGTGTTTATCTACATATAATCTAAGGATGGACTAATGATTACAGTGACGCTGATTATGATAAATGAGATGGAGGTGATTAGACACGACCATCAAGTTGATGAATATGGAAATGATGGAGACTTAAACTCTCTCAATGCATGAAGGACTTGGATGGAGAAAAGATCAAACAGGGAAGAAGACAGAGGGAGAGGAGATGGAAAGAGGAACTGAAAACAGATTATATAGAGATGGTGAGATCAGTTTCTGGGTGCTGTAAAGAGGATTCTTCCTGCTTCAAATTTTGATTTTGTCAGATTCAATACAGATTCTCATTTTCTTTTTTAAGAAGACCACCTGAAACCCACCTCATCTCTAGCCCCAGCAACCCTCCTCTAACACTGTTGTTTCCCCAGTACATAATAGGTAGTCACACGAATGCAAAAGCTTACCTACATATGTATTTATGATGAAACTTACTTTGGGAGGAGAATTTGAATGGCGTCTTCTTGCGATGAAGTTATTTTGGGAGGAACTCCTTTGAAAAGATCGAAGAGGATAGTTTGGTTGACTCGGAACTGTAGTTTTCCTATATTACTTGCAAGTTCTTCTAGAGAAGAGGGGGTTTCCTGTAGGTCTATCATGAAAGGGATCTTATCTCTGTTTGCAACAGGTGTGTTCAAGGCTTTGAGGAGCGCACAGTAGGAATCGAACGAGAAGTCTGAAATGACAATTTTACTCTGGAATATGTTATGTCTTTCGACAATCCACTTCGCAGTGAAGTCATCGCACTTGATGTTGTGCATGACTTTCAGCCAAGAGTCCCTGTCACTTAACCCTGACTTCTCCAAGAGATTCAGTACCTCTTTCTTGATTGGCTGTGCCACTGCCACATTTTCACAAACATGGAAAATGCTAAGGGTTTGTATGAGCAAGTTTTGATATTTGGCAAAAGACTCAGGGGGTGAACCATCGTGGAGCTTGTTAAAGATGTTGCCAACTATTTTCTTTTTTCTGTGTTTTGATTTTATCACCTTCGTATAAATGTTGTAAGCACCCATGAACTCTTGGTTTCCTTTATGAGGAAAACTGTATCGGAAGTCTTTTGAAGTAGTCACTTTCTTGAGAAAAGCACCAGCCAGCTCTTCGACTGGCACTTTCAGATCGAGACAGAGTTGGGCTATGTTGTTATAGGCTGACTCAGGAAGATAGATATCATCATTCTTTAGCCCCAAAAGGGACTCCCAGCTTAGCTGTTCAAGAAACTGTTTAGTATTGTATTCCAGTTCACTTGGTTTTAAGTCACACGTGTTCTTGTACCTCTGCAAACGCTCTTCTAATTTTGAACTGCACAAGGCTAAAATTTGCCAGTAGAGCTCAGCCTCAGTTGTAATTCCATTCACTACTTCTGGCTTGAGCATCCAAAGAATTGTAACAAGAGAGAGATTATAGGGGAGTTTCCACACCTCACTCATTTTGTGCTCAGTTTTCTTGAGGTATGCCAGCAGTCCGTCAAGCCCTTGCAAAGGTTTAGACTTCTGAGACAGACCATGGAAGTATCTTCTCACAAACTCTGTCCTTTTGGAGGCTTCAATACCTACAAGCCAAACGTGAACAGCATTTACATTGGCGGATTTCAGTCGATCAGTTAATTGTTTCTCAGCTTCAGGTCTGGTAGTAACAATAACAGTCAAGTTCTCGTGGTGTTTTGCCAAGTACAAGATATCTTGGAACAGCATAGATGAACTGGAGTTGATCTCATCGTATCCATCCAAGATGACCAAATTTTTCAGACCTAGGGCTACTTTGACAAAGTCAGTGTTGTTGAAACACCGATGAACATCACCTAATAAGTGCTGCAAAATCTCCTGAAATGTCTCAATTCGATCTCTGAACTCAGCATATAACAACAGGTCAAAAGAATCAAGGCCTTCAATGTGCCCAGCCTTCTGAACCCAGTCAGAGGTGATTTTTTTTAATATTGTGGTTTTGCCCACTCCTGCATATCCCTTGAGCAATATAAATCCTTTAGGGTCAGTGTTAGATGCAATGGCTATAATGTCTTCCAGCGAAACTTTCACTCGTTGTTCGTCCTCCTCCTCCAACAGCATCCCCGTGAATATATCCTTCACTGCAACTTCTTTCCCCTTTGTCTCATCTAGGATCAAAAACAGAGGGTTAAAGGTCGTGATTCTGTTCAGATGGCTTAGCAACACTGGTTTGCCCTTCTTTTTCACAGATTCCTTCAGCTCATGAAACAGCGCTTCATTCTCGACCACACCAAAGGTTGCATCTCTGATTTCATTGATCTTTGTATTGAATTCCTTTGTGTTTTTCTCAATTTCCTCCTGGCTGACGTGACTACACCCTTTACCCACACTCTCAAGGACGTTTTTCACGAGTCCACGAATTTTGTCCGTTTTGTCAATGAAATGTTCCTTCGAAAGCTTGGTCTTTTCGTGAGCCAACGTGTTTCTTATGTCTTTCAGAGCTGTGATGAGGCATTCCGGCTCTTTGCCACTTTCTAATGACCAAGCCTGGCCATCTTGGGCCAAACCTTCGCAATATTTCAGGAGGAGACTGACTAAAGTGATGTCCCACGTCTTACCTTCCAGATCATTCTGCACAGCATCGGTTTGGTGTGGGTTGAGCTTTTTCTTGAGATTATTTATCTTCTTCTCCTCGGCTTTCTTTTCTTTTGTCAAGTAATCTATGAAGTCATATTTAGTCTGGTCCCAGTCTGGGGTGAGCCACCTGAGAATCAGCCTCAAGACGGGACAAATGACCTCATCGAGCATCTTCAGCAGGAGGCAGGAACGCTTGAAGGAGTCGTCTATGACTGGTGCAGTATCCATCCTGCCAAAGGCCAAAGAGAAAATGAATGACATACAGACGAATCTTTCCTAGTCGGAACTTGTAAACAAGTATTGCACAGTCAAAATTTCATGGCCATACATAATCAAAGGCTCGTGAAAAAATCTAAAGATTTTTGTGCAGGGTAAAATTCTCTTTGGTTCATAAAATATTTTAGCAAATGTATAAAGTAAAAAAATACCATTAGTGTGTACACTGACATCTCCATGCTATTTCAAAGATAATGAAACAGATTTACTTCTAAACGGTGCAAATCAGCCATGCTATATGTCTTAGCGCTGGTATGTGTGTGTGTGTATATGTATATATACATGCATATATATATATATATATATATATATATATATATATATATAATATATATATATATATATATATATATATATATATATATATATATATATATATATATATATATATATAAATATATATATATAAATATATATATAATATATATATATATATATATATATATATATATATATATATATAAATATATATATATAAATATATATATATAAATATATATATATATATATATATATATATATATATATATATATATATAAATATATATATATATATATATATATATATATATATATATATTTATATAAATATATATATATATATATATATATATATATATATATATATATATATATATATATATATATATATATATATATATATATATATATATATATATATATAAAGACAAAATCCACGCCGGAAAGAGAAAGGATGGAGTGCTGCGAGACCTTTTGACTTGTCGTCCTTTGCTTAGCAGACTGAAGAAATATAGAAATTAATTTACAAAGAAGGCTCATATAAATGACAGAAGGGATTACAAAGGAAAAAATATGTACCTGGAATCCAACACAATTGAAGAATTAGCAGAACTGCCAAAACAGGCTTAAATATTTAAGAGGTTTTACAAAGGATTAGGATCAACCGTTCAGAAGCAGGGACAGGACAATCAAAAGATTATACAAGGAGGTGACTGACCACCGAAAAATTTTATAAAAGCACAACTCGATAATTCTCATTTTTGTAAACAATAACACTTTTTGCAAGATGAACATTTTTATAGATAAAAAAAATATATTAGACATATGGATGCATAGAAAATATATGTAAGGTAACTAATTTGTAATTAAGTCAGTGATTTTATCTTTTAGGTCATTCTTGAACATTTTTCTAATACAGAGGCAGTACTGAATGATGATACGACTTACAAAAAACTAACAAACAATCCCCTTGATCAAGTCATAAAAAAAATTCAATAGCACAGTGAAAAAATCCTTTAAAGATAAAAAAGAACTAATAGGTCAGTTGTCAGTAAAATTTCCCTCGTTACCTTACTTGTACGGATTAGTAAAAATGCACAAAGAAAATAATCCTATGCAGCCTATTATGAGACCTGTTGGCTCAATATCATATTAACTTTCGAAATATGTAACCAAGCTCTTGTCCCCGTTACTTGGAACGATCTCCAATTCTCACATATATAATTGTCTAGATTTAGTTGATAAATTAAACAAAATCACTTTTTGTCCCACTGATAGATTCGTTAGTTTTGATGTTTAACGTATGTCCATTTTTATTCAGGCCATCACCTCAACATCAAAATATAAATTTTTTCTCTCTATGTTTTTACGAGCTTTGCACGTTGTCATTCCCCAGTATTTGGATCAAGAAATCGCACACACAAGAAAAATAGGGACAGATTTATGTTATCCTTCACATATATTAGATATTTGTTA
>JANJGK010000050.1:2848281-2877824 GCA_039081455.1 Macrobrachium rosenbergii
TTAACGATTTTTCCCCCAACTCCTAAACCTTTTGAAGCTAGTTCTGATTTCCCATTGAAACGATAAGTAATGTAGCTGCAACGACTGAAAATATTGTGTTAATTCCGTCAAACTTTATGATAAAAGTGTAGTTTTCTTATTCAATATCTTAACAGTGGTTTGCATTAGGGTAAAGTCAGTTATCGAATACCATAACCTTGACCAGTCCCTTTCAAATGTTCCTGAACACAACTAGCTACATTAGAGTTCAGATATTTATATATCATCTAGTGTACGCTGAAAATTCAGCCAAAATTGTGTAACTCAATCAAACAACGGAGGAAAAGCAGTTCTATCTTGAACAGCCAACCGTTCTGTATATCGTTATCAGAAAAGAATCAGAATTTTTTGTGAGAATAAGGATGAATAAAATTATTGGAAATACTGAATTCCCAACAGATACACAGGAGTTTGGAGATGATACTAAAGCAAGGACAGATATTTGAATTAATAAAAAAAAAATTCATGAAATCTATCGGCGATCCTGATAGGAATTGTATTTTTAGACTTACTTTGTAGCAGTTGTCGGATAACATTTTTTTTTAGAGCTCATTCGTTGTGGCCAAGAATATAGGATGTCTATCCAAGAAGGGCCAAGAGAGGTCGGCTAAGAACGAAGTTTCCTTTCCACCGACTGCTGCTGAGATCACTTGGACAACTTTTCATAGGGAGTTATTTTTACTATTAACAATCTTATTATGGCGCAGTTTTAATCATGATTTATCAGCCACTTACTGTTGCTAAACGCTCTTTTACTTTCAAATTATACTTACTTAATATTCTTTGTAGCATGGATACTGGGATATAGAATGCATATCTTCTTTGTTTACCACATACAAAAATTCTATAGTAGCCTATAATAAAATAAGCTTTGTCTATTTTCATTGTTGCACACAAATTTCATATGTCTTTAGTTCTTGGCTGAGAGAAAATAAATATCCTTTTAAATACGAAAAAATAATTAAAAACAATGTTATTCACATAAATTATATATATATATATATATATATATATATATATATATATATATACATATATATATATATATATATATATATATATATATATATACACTATACACACACATATATATACAAGTATATATATGACCCCAACCTCTCGTCGGGTTGACTTACACTGGTCCGGCTGCAGTACTGTGGGACATGCTTAAATAAGACACAGGGGTGTAAATTTAACAATGATCTGTATTATCTAAAACTTACACAAGGGCCCAAGTATCTAAGCAAACTAAAATTTACTGTAAAACCGAGCGAGAGAGAGAGAGAGAGAGAGAGAGGGGGGGGGGAACCCACCGGATGCAGCGAGGGAAAGTACGCCTTTCCCCTAACCTCGACAAAAACGCTCTTCCCCAAAGGGACGCCTTTTTGGGCATCTTCCTCCCACCTTGTAATACCTCACAACCCCCGATTTCTTCTCTACTGGACACGATTGGCCCTGGCACTTCTCCTTAGGCCTATCAGCCAATCGGTGCCAGGTAAGGTGACGCTAAATCCCAACGAACTTTTGGGGGGGTTTCTGGGGGGAGGAAGGTTTCCTCTGTCTGAGAGAAGATGACCGTTGACCCATCCTGTAATGGCGTCCTACGAGTGCATCAGGATTCCGGGGAAGTTTCACGAAGACTGAGAAGGGTTTAGCACTCCCCTCCCAAGTCCTCTGCGTCCCCGCAAAGATGCGTCTACCCCTCCACACCCGGATCTGGCCACGAGCCTCGTCCCTCACGGTTACTGACTTAACTAATTAAAATTAACTAACTATCTCTAAGGGGGCCAGCTGACGCGTGTACAAACCAAAATTACAAGTGAATGGAACACATCTTACAACCAACACAAAAAAAATTGTATATTTTTATCGTTCTTATTTATTTATTTATGTATTTGTTTATTATTTATTTTCTTTTTTCTACGAAATCGCCCAACAAACCTTACCCTTTCCTGGATACAGATCAGTACCCCAAAAAAATTAAAGTTTTAAAAGATCAAGTCCTGCACTATCTCAACATAAAAAATGGTGGTCATCACATTTTTAATCACATCGCATCCCGCGAATGAACAAAGTTTTCCTGAAAGAAGTGAACGCCACAAAACAATAATTTGGCAATTTAGACACAACAACATAATAAAAAGCAGTGAAATTTTTAACAAAGCAAAAAAACATAATTTCATGGCAACAGTTCACATTTAAGACAACTACACAAAACAATAACAACAAAAAAAGAAATCTTACAGAAAATGCGACACTTAGGTTGGTATATTATTAAACACAAAATAAGGAACAACGACAACAAAAAATAAAAGCATAACAAGAAACGTTGCAACAACGAAATTAATACAACCATGATTTTTAAAAAATTAGACATTGAAATATGACACACAGAAAATGATGTTGACACTCAAAATAATTGGAACATCAAAAACATAAGACAAAAACATCATAACATTAAAACGCTTCGTATATCTCTGATTCCAAGGTAAGGACATGGGACGACAATTACAAATTTTGATCACTGACCCTTCTCGTTCACTTTGCAATAGCATTCACCTTTGACACGGACTTGTGAGCACGTGCCTGCGCGGTCAGCATGGCCCCACCTGCGCGCTTGCGGGTTCCACTGGCTCTTCTCCCAAATACCTAGCCAGTCCCCGGTAGGGAGGTACCGGTTTGTTGGTGTGGAACATTAGGCTGTCCTCAAGCACCGCATCCAGGTGTGACAGGTTTTGCTCGCTCACGGCCCCGGTGTGGATCTGCTGAATAACCGCTTTCACACAATATGGTCCCATATAGGCCGGTTCGAGCTTGTGCTTCGGCAGTTGCTGTCTCCTCAGGCAGATTCTATCCCCTACCTGGATTGGGGAATCATTGGCCCTCAACAGCAGTCGCTGGGTAGTTTGGAACACTCGTCGGGTCATGTTACAAAACCAAACCCGGTACTGTTCTACTGTATAGAGTGGGATCTGTTGGGGGTCCAAGACCATCGAGTATGGTAATCGAATATCCTGCCCGAACATCAGGAAGTAAGGGGTGTCCCTAATCGAGCTGTTATAAGCGGTGTTAATAGCCAGCTCAGCCATCTGCAGCAGAGACGGCCACGAAGTCGGGTGATCCTCAATTAGATATCTTAAGATATTGATCACTTCACGATTATGGGACTCAACTAGCCTATTGGCTGACGGCCGATAAGCCGCGATGGTGACATGCCTTATTTGCATTAGAGTCGTAAACTGACGGATCACCTCATTGATGAATTTGCATCCATTGTCACTGACCAACATCCTGGGACACCCGAACCGACACACGAGGGAACATAACGCCTTGGCCACTTCACCTGCCGTCTTATTTTCCATCGCACACGTGTGTGAAACGTGTGAACGCATCCACGAACACACAAATGTATTTGGGTTGCCCTTGCCCAGAAGGCAGTGGTCCAACCACATCCATATGCACTCTTTCCCACTTCACAGGCCACAATAGGGCCTTCGTGACCACATGTCTGTGACTTTTCATTGTATTACACACATGACAACTTCTTACAAATCTAGTTACGTCCTTACGCATGCTAACCCAAAAGAAGTGCTCACGGGCTCTTCTAAGAGATCTCTCTATACCTACATGCCCAGCATAAGGGCTTACATGGATCATGTGCATGGCTCTCTCTATTAAAGCTTGAGGAAGGACAACTCGGGCCCAGATATCACCGGGCCTTTTCTCATATCTGCAAAACAAGATGTCTCCTTCAATGAAGAACACATCCTTCTGCAAATGCACAGAACTCAGGAATTCACTGCTCTCACCTCTCACACAGGCCTTGATTTGGTTAATCCAGGCTTCAGAACCCTGACTCTCAACCAGCTCTCACACACTCCACTCACAAAAATCAAGCACACTTTCACTCTCTGGGCATTTACTCTGAACTCCCCCAGTCAGAATTCCACCTGCATTCATCCTGCTCTCACCCCGGCCACTCCCACTCATCTGTGAGTGCCCACGAGATTCCCGCTTTCTATGCCCCGCGCTCCCATCCGATTGACTGTCACTGTTAGCATTTGTCGTAATGCTGCTGGCACCAGTGCCAGCATCGCCAGTGCCACCCACGTTACGAGGTTTCTTTTGTCGTTCTTCCTTGCGCTTTGCAGCACGTGTTGTTACTCCTATGACGTTCCTGGAGAGAGCATCCGCCACCCTATTACTTTTGCCTGGAATATGCTCTATTTTTAGGATATCAAACTCTAAAATTCGCTCGATCCAACAAGCTTAGCGATTAGAAATTTTGCTCTTCTTAAATAGGTGCGTTAGCGGTCTGTGATCTGTGAAAATCTTTACTTTATGTCCCAATAAAAAATAGCACTGTCTCTCCAGCAACCACAGGACTGCCAAAACCTCTCGATCGAAAGTACTATAATTCCTCTCTGCCCCTTTTAATGCTCGTGATGCAAAACTAACTGGTCTCTCATTACCTTCATCGTCTATCTGAGATATTACTCCTCCGATCGCGATATCTCTCGCATCTGTAGTCACAATAAATGGTCGATCGAACCTCGGATAAGCCAAGAGTTTGTCATTCACAAGGGCATCTTTTAATTTCTGAAAAGCATCTTGTTCCTTCTCACCCCACTGGAAATCAAGTCGCTTCCTTAATGCATCTAATGGTCTCGCTATCTGGCCAAAGTTCTTAATGAATTTACGGTAATATCCCGTGAGTCCGAGGAAGCTGGCTACATCCTTCGCATGTTTAGGCTGTGGAAATTCTTTAATTGCTAAAACCTTATCAGCACAAGGCTTAAGGCCTTCTGAAGTTATGATGTGCCCAAGAAATTCCACTTCGGCCTGAAAAAATTGGCATTTATCTAGGTTCATTTTCATGCCATGACGCCTTAACGCTTCTAAAACCTCTAACAAGTTAGCCATGTGCTCCTCTACTGTGGCACAGATTACAATGATATCGTCCAGGTATACAAAAACTCCACGGCCTAATATGGAAGCTAAAACTGACATCATTACTCGAGAAAAATGAGCCGAAGCATTCTTTAATCCAAAAGGAAGGAAATTATATTCAAATAGCCGATTATTCGCTATAAAGGCCGTTTTCTCTTTACTCTTGTCATCTAAGGGAATTTGATGGTAGCCCGACTTGAGATCCAGCGTGGTGAAAAATTTACTCTCCCTTACTTTAAGCAAAAGTTCCTCGATCGAGGGCAATGGATAAGCATTATCTTTCGTAATGGCATTCAGTCGCCTATAATCAACACACAACCTGAGAGAGCCATCTTTCTTCTTAACTAAAACGATTGGAGAAGCCCAAGGAGATTCGCTTTCTTGAATAATACCCTGATCTTGCAATTGATTGATTGTTTCATCAATTACTTGTTCGTGACATGCAGGAGTTCTATAAGGCTTTGTGCGAATGGGGGGATGATCTCCCATCTCTGTTCTAAAGGGTAACTTGTTAATTCTCCCGGGGGGCTTGTCACCAGTTGCAATCACATCTTGGTATTCCCCAATTATGTTTCCTACACATCTGCGGTAATTTAAAGGTGTTGCTTTGGCAGCTGTTTGCAGTAGCCTTCTAAGCCGTTGTTCGCCGCGACCTTGACTCTGTGTAGTTAGGGCCGACACTGCGTTATTGGCTGTTACAAGGGTGCATACTTCTAAATCACAAAGAGACTCGCTACTTAATTCTAACCTACTACTATTTACAATAATAAAAGGTACATTCGCCTTCCCGTCGACGATGGTAGCGACTCCTGACAGCACGAAGTCTGCCCACTTTTTATGGGGATTAATATATATGAGTGTACCATCTTCTAACTTTTGTGCTGGGACAACAGGAAGGGAATAGAGATAGGAGGGAGGAATAACCTCCCCCACCTCTGGGCTAGCAGGTACCACTCCTGTGTCCCCCTTAAATGCCCAGGCCACCTTGACACACCGTCTCCTCTCACCCAAGATGGAAAGTTTTTGGTACTGCCCGGTTCCCACTGGCATCGACACTTCCACTCCCCCTCCGTCGACCCCATAGAGAGCCACCTTGTGCTCTCGCACAAAGCCAATTCCCAGAATACTGGAAATCCCTTCCCTGTGAGTCGTTGGTACAACATGGAATTTGTGAGTGAAGACTCAGCCACATAGGGAAATCTGCTGGTTGACAATGCGCTGGATCCTTATCCAATGGCCACTCACAGTGTTTAACAACAGACATCCCTTCGACGCCATAATAGCGTCTGTCACTAAGCGTTCCTTGATCAGGGACACACAAGCTCCGCTGTCCAACAAGGCATATTGTGTCCCCGTTCCAATCCCCACTTCAAGAACAGGAACTGAATTCTCCACTCTCGCGAGAGGGAGAACGGGTGGGGGATGTTTGCTCTGTTCCCTCCACAGGTACACACACCCCTTGGGCAGAGGGAGCCCTCACTGGCTGGGGAAGACTCCCACCTACACGCTGGCTGGGGGTGGCACTACTCCCACTAGGCCTTCTTCTTGTTTTGCGGTCCCCGCCGCAACTGGCCCTTGGGAGGAGGCACGCGAGTACATTTCCTCCTCCCCTTCCCTGGCGCGTTCCCCTTCCTCTCGGGGGAGGGGGTGCACCGTTTGAAGCGACGCCGTTTTTTGAACACTAGCTGACTCGATGGTCGGTGGCACCACATCGGAAACAATGCTTTTGATCATACAATGGGCATTGGGCACGCATGTGGCCCTTTTTCCCGCACTGCCAGCAGAGTCTCCCTGCTGCACCCACGCTCCCCCTTCCCCTGGCCCCCCTTGCTCGCTTGGCACTGGGGCCAACTCCACTCAGGTTGGTTGGGGCTGGAGGAGCGCGCTTTTGTGTCCGGACTGGTTGGCGGGGGCGACAATGGGTGGGGGGTAGGACATTGCCATCCTCTCTGCTTGCAGCCGTCTCTCTGTCTCTAACACTAACTGTGCTGCGCCAACCATAGCCTCCAAGGGCTTCCCAGAGCTGATCAGCAGCGCAGCAACTGAGGGGGGGGGAGAGTCGTCAACAACATCTGTCTGCAGAAATTCTCACTGCCCTCCTCTGTCTGCTCTGCGTCCGAGGCCAAACTTTCATAGTCAGCCGACAGTCTGGCGATGTACTCGGCGATGCCCTCCCCCGCTCGTAATGCTGGAGAATAGCAGGCCCATAGCGCTCGCTGGGTCTCTTCTTGAAGGGTGAAGCATGTTATAAGGCCTTGTCTGAATGATGGCCAATCTTTAGGTCTGTTTTTCCATGACCTTAGCATCCTGGCTGCGGACCCAGTCATCTTCGCGATGGTTTGTGCAATTTTCTGGGCATCAGTCCAATCGCTAGTGGCCTCTTCGACACTGTTAACGAAGGCTTCGATCGACACGAAGCCCCCTTTTGGCCTTGAGTTATCGAAGTCGAGGATGTGCGATTCCGGGATGGGAAGTTTCATCACCATATTGCAAGGCACCACGCTGGCCAGCGCCGGAGGTTGCATTGCAATCCTGGAGGGAGCGGGAACAATCATTCCATTCCCGCTACTACAGTTCCCCGCCGACGTAGAACCATTATTTGCACTATCGCTGTACGGAATTCCCGATGGCGTACTACTGTTTGTTTCACTCGCTTTCATCGGGTTCCCACCCCCTTGCTGACTCCGCTTCAGGAATGCCCTATAAAGGGCAAGGTCACTTGCTACGTCCATTTCGCTATTCTCCCCAACCCTTCTTGGATTAACTTCTACCGCCCTACCGTCTCTCTCGTCTTGTTCGTTGCTGTTCGCCCTGTGGAATCTCGTGCTTCTTGTATCATACACCATTGTTCTCAATTTAATATCACTCCACAGTTATTGAATTAGCACAATCGCAGACCCACAGTTCGCTACATTTACCATTAATTAGCGCTTCACAGCAGGACCCCACACCTGACACCAGAAACTGACCCTGACCTCTCGTCGGGTTGACTTACACTGGTCCGGCTGCAGTACTGTGGGACATGCTTAAATAAGACACATGGGTGTAAATTTAACAATGATCTGTACTATCTAAAACTTACACAAGGGCCCAAGTATCTAAGCAAACTAAAATTTACCATAAAACCGAGAGAGAGAGAGAGGCTGAGGGGGAACCCAGCGGATGCAGCGAGGGAAGTACGTCTTTCCCCTAACCTCGACAAAAACGCTCTGCCCCAAAGGGATGCCTTTTTGGGCATCTTCCTCCCACCTTGTAATACCTCACAACCCCTGATTTCTTCTCTACTGGACACAATTGGCCCTGGCACTTCTCCTTAGGCCTATCAGCCAATCAGTGCCAGGTAAGGTGTCGCTAAATCCCAACGAACTTTTGGGGGGGTTTCTGGGGGGAGGAAGGTTTCCTCTGTCTGAGAGAAGATGACCGTTGACCCATCCTGTAATGGCGTCCTACAACTGCATCAGGATCCTGGGGAAGTTTCACGAAGACTGAGAAGGGTTTTTATATATACATATATATAATGCATATATAATAAATATACATATATATATGTGTTTATGTATATATATATATAATCATGAAGCTACACATGTCGCTTAATATCAAATCCATGATGCCTCGGGAATATCCCCGATGGGGAATTATCACCGAAGGGGAATAGCTCAGTGGTAACGTCGACTGGAGTTGCTGGATGCGTATCTGTGTCGCGGGATCGAGACTCGGCAGTGCCCGTCCATTTGTCACTTATAAATTCCCCTTCGGTGATAATTCCCCATCAGGGATATTCCCGAGGCAGCGTGGATTTGATATTAAGCGACATTTGTAGCTTCATGATTGTATATAAATCACGGTGTGATAAAAAAGAAAAAAAATATATATATACTGTATATACTGTATATATATATATATATATATATATATATATATATATATATATATATATATATATATATATATATATATATAATTTATATATATATATATATATATATATATATATATATATATATATATATATATATATATATATATATATATATATATATATATATATATATATATAATGCATATATAATAAATATATATATATATATATATATATATATATATATGTGTGTATATATATATATATATATATATATATATATATATATATATATATACATACATATATATATATATATATATATATATATATATATATATATATATATATGTACATATATATATATATATATATATATATATATATATATATATATATATATATAAATTTCTGACTCACATCAGGATCGAACCCACGTCTTTCAATTGAAAGGCAAGGGCGCAGCCCACTAGGCCATACAAGTCACAAAAGAAGTTGGAACCTGAGAGCAACTGCACCCAAGGAAATTACCTGGGCAAGCTAACTGCTTGCATACCAACGTGTTTTCCCCAACTTCCCGACTCAGCAATGACCCAATTGACAGCATTTCATTCGAATTATCCCTTCTGAGTGAGTAAGGTAGAAATAATCAACACACAGTCACGTGTGGAACATAAATAAATTTCTGACTCACGTCAGGATCGAACCCAGGTCTTTCAATTGAAAGGCAAGGGCGCTGCCCACTATGCACAAGTCGTAGTGGGCACCGCCCTTGCCTTTCAATTGAAAGACCTGGGTTCGATCCTGATGTGAGTCAGAAATTTATTTCTGTTCCACACGTGGTTGTGTGTTGATTATATATATATATATATAATCAGAAAGCTACAAACGTCCTTTAATATCCAAGGGATATTGATGGGAGATGGTATTCACTTATACCCTCTCTTGTGGCCGACTGGTTAGTGTGTCACTGTAGTCCTGATTCCTCGTCCGTCGCTGGTTCGACCCCACGGGACGGTGGACTTATTATCAACTAAAAATTCCCCTTCGGTAACATATATGAAAATATATTACTTCCGAGGTAGAGTGAATTGGATATTAAAGGACGTTTGTAGCTTTCTGATTGTATATGAATCACGGTGATGTGATAAATAGTCATATATATATATATATATATATATATATATATATATATATATAGATAGATAGATAGATAGATAGATAGATAGATAGATATATATTAGTCATTTATATGCTAGCGTGTCTATAAGGGATATATGACCAGCACCAAGTAACTGAAGCATAATTGCAATTAAATCTAATATTTGAGTCTCGGAGCCAAGTTATTGATGGTGCAGCCAACCATCAGACCAAAAGTGGAATGTGACCTCCCATGAGTTTATAGGTTCATATCGTAAGAGCTTGGATTTGGATTCTGTTAATTGAGGAAAGTTTTATTCATCTACAACCAATCTTAATGGTTTAAGTGGAATCCATCCACCCGAGGTCCCTCTGCACGGGTGTTTGAAGTTGAAGAATGGCGTAGCAGAGAGCATTTAATGTATAATAATGTAGTGCATATTTCACAAACTCGCGGTCAGCGTCGCCGGGTGAGGCTGAAAGTGGATTATATAATATATATATATATATATATATATATATATATATATATATATATATATATATATATATATATATATATATATACAGTATGTGTGTTTATATATATATATATACACATGTATATATATACATATATATATACATATATATATTAATTAGACGATATTTAACAAGCTATATATATTCGGTGTTCATCCCTTGATAGAGGCTGCCTGACAGTGGTTCTCGAAGCTTCCAAGAGAGTAATAAGGAAAAAGCTTGTTTTCCACATAAATGCTGGAGCAATGGCATGGCTTGGCTGTTCACTCATTAATATCATAAAAGAATGCTGGCCACATTTAATTGAGTAGATGAGCAAAATAAATTTATGTGATGTCATTAAGAAGCAATTACATTCGCTAGATATTTGTGTGATTACATGATATCAACTCTCTCTCTCTCTCTCTCTCTCTCTCTCTCTCTCTCTCTCTCTCTCTCTCTCTCTCTCTCTCTCTCTCACGCCTTGAAAAAATGGGTTGTGGACAATGAATGTGATTTTGTAGCAGTTGCATCGACATTTATTTTCAGTCACTGTAGCGACAGTACCAGTTGATGAAATGAAAATTCCGCAGTAGCTTCTAAAGATTTTGGACTTATAAGCAAAATCGTTAACGAAGCTACGCATGGTTTGATTAGACAGTTCACCGTCCCTTCCTTTCCTCGGAACAACTTCTACCTTCTTCCAACCTTTCACCGTCCACCTCCGTCTCTTGTGTCAGTCTCGGGAGCCAAACGACACTGTATGATGATATTATTGTACGTAATTTCCCTCCTCTAAAGCGTTTTATATAATCCTGAGAAAAAACACTTATAAATCTATTTTTCACGTTGCAGATTGTTCACACATTTTTTTTTTACCAACGTATTTTAGTTTTTATGAAATAACGTAAGTAAATATATGTTAACTGGTAAGGAGATGTCTGCACCAATCAGTTAATAGTATTACTACTTAACTACATAAACAAAAGCGGCGTTGCCATTTACAATGTCTCGTAAACTTAAGGGGTAAAAGAAATCATTTCCCTGACTGTACCACCTGACTCACTGTTGCCTGGTTTGAAACTAAGAAACTAAAAGTTTAGTAGCTACCAGGCTGATATTCTTGGACTCATTTTCAGTCGTTTTTTTTTTTCACTTGTTTGGTCTTTTTGGTCTTCGGAGTTTGATTTTCAAGCCTTTTTGTCTCTCGAATGAAGAACTTCTTCTATACTTTCACTTGTGACAAACAGATGTGTTAGTAAGTTGAATTTCTCATAGCCGAAGTTGTGTTCAATTTCCTCAATATTTGTCTCACTCAGTTGATGGTGCTGAGATTTTCCATTGCTTATTCGCTTTGCTGGGGCACTAACTGTAAACCTACACGACTGGCACTTCATTGAAATATCAGTATCCCATCTATTGGCAGAGACTTCGACCTGAACTTTACCCCAGCAATTTCCTACCTTGCATCTAATACCCGACACTATTTTATGTAACTGAGATCTAGATATAATGAACTTGTCATCATATACTCCCTTTTCATCATCTTTTATTCATTTCATCAACTGTGAGCGTATTCGTGAAGGTGAAAGTAATAGATTGTATTTAGAGTTACTGGATGTAAAAAAAAAATGGCAAAAATCACCGCAAATAGCGAAAAAATTGCTCTGAGTTAAAAGTTTGTTAACATCTACTTTCAACATTTGTGGGCAACTGACTGCTTTGTCTCGGCAGTCGGCACCCTCTGAGACCCTCAGACCAAGCAAATGCCATTGTTGTTGCCAGACGTAGGAGATAAGGTGATATAAAAATCAAAATAATTAATAAATTAGGCGAATAAAGGAAAAATTGACAATAGTCATTAGGAGACAAACGTCAGCCCTACCTCACCGTGTGGGGGGCGGAGGCCCAAAATCCGATCAATTTTAATATTTCGAAAAAATGCTTTGGTCACGTGATAAAGAAGGTGTTGCTAATGTCTTAAGGCCATTTAACCATTTTTTTTTTATTTCAAAAATATTCATCAAAAATCGATGGGTGCGCTCCCCTTTAAGTTTCGCTGATTATTTTTATTTAACTGCATGACCATCTATTGTGGAAAATAATATAAAGAACGGACTGTGATTCCATCTGAGATTTATGAAAGATCGAGAAAATTAGTGGAATCAATATATATATGAAGATAAAAAGGCCCATAAAACACTGGTTGCAACGTTGTTTATGGGCCTTTTTATCTTATATATATATATATATATATATATATATATATATATATATATATATATATATATATATATATATATATATGTGTGTGTGTGTGTGTGTGTGTGTGTGTGTGTGTGTGTGCGCGTGTGTGTGCGTGTGTATATAATGTGTGTTTCCTATTCCAAACTAATAACCTGGTTATTCGTTTGATTCGTGCATTTCCGTGATGGCTACAGACCTAATAAGGCAATAAATAAGCCTAATAGAACCTGCAAATATGATGTATTTCCTTTGCTCCGTAGGGAGTATTCATCCTCTGTGTTTCCCTGCGAATATGTCAAGGTATAAGCCACACTCAGCCGGAACTGCAAAAACCTAGACATTGAAGATCATTTTTATGGAATGTAGAACATAATATCGACTCAGTTCGTCAAAAGCATTGAATGCACGCCATTGTTTTTAGGAGTCGTTCTTTACACAAGAAGTCTAAACGTGCTTGTGGCGTGAAAATAACTCTGGATATAATCTGCTCATTCTTTACACAGATAGTCCGGTCGTGCTTGTGGTGTGAAAGTAACTCTGGATGTACTAATCGAATTATATTAATAGAAGTACTGTAATATGACAAGATGAAAAAAATGTAATAATTTTACCTCGAACGAACCGTTAATGCTTCAGACGTCAACCTTCCGGGGGAGACACAAATTTCATCTCGATTCATTGAACACCATTGTGGATTTGACCGAAGTACTCTTATTTATAGAGTCGTTAAAAGCCCAAATAAATAAAATGAAAATGAGATATATCATCAACAATTTTGACACAAAATGTT
This sequence comes from Macrobrachium rosenbergii, assembly GCA_039081455.1. NCBI lineage: Eukaryota > Metazoa > Arthropoda > Malacostraca > Decapoda > Palaemonidae > Macrobrachium > Macrobrachium rosenbergii. The sequence continues at coordinate 2,861,811 of JANJGK010000050.1, forward strand.
TGTATATATAACTGCGGTTGGTATGTTCTGCCCGCAAATTTTGTGAAAGTGTATAGATTCACTTATTTCTTTTTTGTGTGTGTATGGTTAACCTAAGTTTTTTTTTAATGTGTCCTGTGTACATATTTAGATGCACTTCCTCGTGAAAATGTCTCGTTTCAAGAGATTTATCAACGGTAACTTCACAGATGTGATGTTCGTTTTATTTTTCAACTCTCTTGACGGACTGCTGTAGAGTAAGCGCACGTCCCAGGACAAGGCTGCCACAATATCTCCCATTTGCTTTACTTCTTTTTCCTTCACTCCACTAATTGAGCCTGTGTCAAAAACCACAGACTGATTTGGCAATGTATAACGATTGCTTCTCACTTGAGCAGCTTATATATATAAGGATTATTTCACACTTTACAGGCTTTAAAGGAAGGTTCACAAAGTAACATTCTCAACTGCTAAAATTGTATCCCGCAACAGACTACGCAAGCGCTGCAGGTACTATGAGCATGTGGGGAGGACCCCACATGGCAGGTGGCAGCAGTATATACGAGCCGAGGTGACGTGAACTAAACCAGTCTATTGATTACGTATTCTATAGTCACGAACTGGGCCTGAAACCTATATTGGCACATCGTAAAGTCACAAGCTTAAACGGCCGAGTATTGCAGTGTGGGAGGACATCTTACGCCTGGCAACGCTGTTTGTTCGGCCACGAACACCAACTGAGCGGTTGCCAAAAAATATAAATAAATTTAAATTTTTCTTATATTATTTCGGCCGTGTTTCATGCATCAGAGATTTACCAGCCTCTTCCATATGCTCATTCTTGATGCTGTTTTGTACGACGTTTGTGCAACAACATTCCTGCAAAAACAAACAAAAATAGCCATCGTGAATATGGTAATGTCGACTGGAACTGCGAGTTCTTGTTGTGTTGGGAATGGCAGAATTTTCCTAGAAAGATTTATTCTACTCCTTTCTGTTTAAATTCGTCATAACATCGTACATAAACAGGTACACTTCGCTGGCACCTGTGTGAGGTTGAATGCACTCTCTCTCTCTCTCTCTCTCTCTCTCTCTCTCTCTCTCTCTCTCTCTCTCTCTCTCTCTCTCTCTCTCTCTCTCTCTCTCTCTCTCCCCGTTGAGTCTACGCCTACCAATGAAAAATTAGAGGAATTTATTTCTGGTGATAGAAATTCATTTCTCGGTAAATGTGGTTCGGATTCCACAATAAGCTGTAGGTCCCATTGCTAGGTAGTCAATTGGTTCTTAGCCACGTAAAATAAGTCTAATCCTCCGGGCCAGCTCTCTCTAGGAGAGCTGTTAATCAGCTCAGTGGTCAGGTTAAACTAAGGTATACTTAACTTTGGGGTTATGTCCTTGGGGGTATTTTGGGTTGAGGGGTTTGGGGTTTATCTGTGTGGGGTTAGTGGGTGGGGGGAAGGAAGGTGGAGTTCCCCTTCCATGTCACTGTTCTAAAAGAACCCTGAATTGAATTTTTTTTTTTTCGTGGGAATCCTCATTCGCGTTGTGTCTTGCTCACAGTTTATCTCCCACAATTTCGATAACTAAATGTAGAACAATTATCTCTAGTGTAGAAGAGTTGTATGAAAAAAAGAATCAAAAAGAGACGAAAGCTGTGGAAAGGAGACTACTTCGATTTCACAGATTTCTGCAAATGTGGAATCTACAGTAAACCTTCGCTATTATTGGTTGTTTGGGGGGTACATACAATGCGTGTATTTCCTTGAGAAGTTTTGTATGTAGTTTTTTTTTTATTTCCTGTTATTCATGAGGCAGTCAGACATCATTTTTTCTGCTAGCAAGCAACATTTTATATATATTATGCATGTATTGTATATACAATAGGTCTGTGGTACGCTTGGCTTACCAACATGCAATTCTGGGTCACTGCTATTCGTACCTAGAATAGTGCTCTAACTATATATCTTGGCAAATCAGGTGACGGTTTCTAGAGAAATAAACCCCTTTTTCGCTAGCCTAGCCTAAATCGGTTTTGAATTTTAAGTTTTCCAACAATGCTTGGCGTTTTTTCTTGCACCGGAAACATAAGAATATGAAATCGTCCTGTAACTCGTTATCTTATCAAGGATGATTCATTGGCTGTTGTTGAGCCATAAAAAAAAAAAAATCATGTCAAGATTAGCGACCCCACTCGCACCAGGCTTCTCTAATCGTTACAAGAAGATTACAAATATCTGGAAAGGCTATACACTGAAAAAAAAGCTATATATCACTCACAGAAACAAAACCAACTTTAAAGCTGATGAATTTGTTGTTGAGAGCGTGAAGGAAATAAGAGAAAGAAGCCGGGAGTGTAGGTCACAGGTGTCATTTGAGGAATACCTAGACAGGCGACCAAGTGTGTGTAAGCCGTTTTACATTCCGTAGCAAAAGTATATTGACGTCAAGCTGCAACGATAAATGTCCAGGAGTAACGAGGCAAATGATAGTTAAAGACAATGCCAAATGGTTTAACAGTGAATTACGCGAAGCTAAGAAAAAGAAAAGAAAAATGGAGATCTATGGAAAAGATTGAAAGAATCAAGAAGTAGTGAAAACTGGTCGCTGTACAAAACAGCTAGAAATCATTACAACGACTTGATTATGAAAACCAAGAAAACATATTACAATAAAATGTTTAGTGTAGAGAAAAATCCCCCCAAATCCTTGACAATTCAGCCGGAATATTGGGACTCGAGAAAGAAAAAGTTCTACCTGACGTAACTAGTGACTACAAAAACCTGGCTGACAACGCTGTGAAATGCTTTAAAGAAAATAATTGAAAGAATCTGTCATAGTTTAGACAAGGAGATTCCTCCTGATCTCCCGGTGATCGCGATGAGTAATAGCAAGTTCAGTAAGTTTAAAAAACTGAACATGAATGCCTTTGAAAAAACGATGAGATAAGTTAAGAAACGCCTATTGTGAAAATGACCCTTTTCCCATAAGTGATATGAAAGAGGTAAAAAACTTTGATCAGCTGCGGGTGCTATATTTTGATAATGTCAGCATGAGTCTAGCACAGGCATCTTTCCCAAATAGTGAAAAGCTTCCTTGTATGAAGCCGGCCTATAAAGGAGAAGGCGATCAAGAAAATCTAAGCTTCTATAGACCAATATCGAACCTATCGGATTATCAAAACTTACAGAAGCGGAATTTCACAAGCAAACGTGGAAACACTTGAAACAACTCAACGTTATACCTGATGTTCAGTCAGCATACAGAAAAAACCACTCAACAGAGACTACATTGTGTGCAATTATAAATGAAGTGGCAGAAATTATAGCAAATATAAAATGTGGCATCCTGATTATGCCTGACCTTAGCGCAGCATTTGACACAGTTGACCACAATCTACTGCTTGATGGCCAGAGAGCAGTAGGCATCGAAGATGACGTACACAAATGGTACAACAGCTACTTAAATAGGAAGGTTACAGTGGTTATATCAGATGTGAAACCAGAAAAGAAAGGCCTTACGAAAGGAGTGCCCCAAGGCAGCGTTCTGGGTCCACTGCTATTTGGCATTACACAATTGAATTATCTAGAATTCTAAATAAGCACAAGATAACGTATAAACTGTATGCTGATGATACCCAGGTCTATTTTCCTGTCGAAACGGTAGAAGACACCATCAGTAAAATTGATGCAATAATGAAAGATATAAAAAAAAATGGATGTCGGCGAAGAAATTGGAACTTAATGAAGACAAAACTGAGTGTACGCTATTTGGATCTGACAGTGCACTACGAAAATATGAACACTTCAAAAGAATAACAATTGGTTCATCAACAGTGAATATTGTATAGCAGCAGTGAGGAACTTAGGACTATTTATTGGCAATAAATTGTCGATGAAGAACCATATATTGCATATTACAAAAACCTGTCATATTAGAAACGTTGCATTAATTAAATTAGAAAATACCTAAACGAAGATACTGTGAAAACAGCAATTTGCAACCAGATACTTTCGAGGTTTGACTACTGCAACGTTATATACTACGGTCTCCCTAACTACCTACAAAGAAAATTGCAAGGAGTACAAAATAGAGTCCCCAGGGCAATAAAAGGACTACGTTCCTGTGATAGAATAACCCCAGCACTAATTGAGCTACAATGGCTCCCAGTAAAAGGTAGACTAGAATATAAAATACTACTTCCAGTCTTTAAAGCACAAAAATATGATGAACCAACATATCTGAGAAACTGCTTAAGCTTCTTTAGACCCGGAATGATTATTGTAATCAGACATGCAAGTGAAGCATATAGGCTATTTGAACCTGGAACCAATTATAAGTCAGGCGAGAGAGCATTTTAACACTGCGCACCAAGACTATAGGCCTACAACAAATTACCGCCTGAAGTGAAGAGCAAACAAGAAGAATGCAGGAACTACGATACTGACGAGAAAACATTGAAAGACAATTATAAAATAATATATAAGAAGCACCCTTTGAAGACGTACAAGGGCCCGCCAGAGAGGGAATTATCCCTGTGGAGGGCTGTCCATAAAACCAAAGTGAGGTTGGAGACCCTGTCCAATTTTAATGACGATTGTATATTATGCTGATTCTTCGAAACTCAGATTGGAAAAGGTTTCAGTCAGCCGAACTAAATATCCAGAATATTGTTATGACTTAATTAACGTAGTCAGGTTTTCCAGTGTTGGAAGACGGTCAGCTCAAATTGTTGGAACAGCCTGCCACCTGTGATCTCGTCCAGAATACAACATCTGTCGAGAGGAGGTATGGCATTGAAAAAGGTGTTCACGGATTTGTGTAGCATTTCAGATTCATATATACTTGTGTGGACGCATGCGCACACTAGTTGTTCCTCCTGTGTCAGAACTATTTGATTCTACAGACCTTTAGTTTTCTTTAAATATCTGTAAGTTTTCATGCACATTTGTAGATTTTGTGGCAACGTATTGAAACGAAGCTGGGCGCCTTATTTTATATGTTGGCTTTAAAAGAGGCCATTCACGAAATCCCCAGAATGAAGCAGAATCAAACGAACACCAGCAAATTAGGGAGAGAAGAAAGGGAGAGCTGTTACATAGGCCTTTATCTCCCTTAAAGTCCCTTTCGTTCCTTTCCTCCCTTGTGTGAGGGACTGTGTGGTTTTATCATTTTTAGTGTTTCTGCAATTGCTTCAGTGCTGGTGAGTGTTCTGCTTCCAGCATGCATAAGTGTTCACTTCACAATGTTGTTATTAAATGGGAAGGTGATACATACATGGCATAAGTCAAGTAGGCTCTGTGTACAAAAATAAGGGGCCAAACGATCGATAGGCAGCCCATGCAGGGGATGAGGTTAGGATTTTGGGCTGACCTGGAGATAGCAAAGCCTAGCCACCTTTTCCTTGACCACATTTTGGCCGTATTATCACCCCCTTTGACCTGTTAGTGTGAATAAATGAGGAGTTCCTGTGCTTTTTCGTGCGAATTTACTTTTCTTACTGTGGTAGAGGAACGTTGACCACCTTAAATTCATCGATCACCGATCTAACGTTTGGTGTCTGGTAATCACACGATAATTCACACGATAATCACACGATAATTCACACGATAAACACACGATAATCACACGATAATTCACACGATAATCACACGATAATTCACACGATAATCACACGATAATTCACACGATAAACACACGATAATCACACGATAATTCACACGATAACCAAGGATCGATACATGATCATCTCAAGCGTCACTTTGAAAGCCCTAAACTAAGGTGTCCATTGCAAAGTTAAAATAAATGATCGAAGGTGCAGATCAAACGTGTTTTTCGTAACTTTCATTAATCTTCTCAGGTGATGTGGAATCTCCGACCACTTACGTCATAGCCTCTGCTTGCGTGCTAAGATCTTTCAATTGATGTATAATAATGTACAATATAGACACTAGTCTGGAAGTTTGTTGTGCAAGTTCATGACCTCGTTACCCTTTCTGTAGGAGTGCATTCTCATCACGGCATATAAAATACTGTGGAGATATAATGAGTGAAATCTAGTTTTTACAATACTTTTAGCAACGAAGCATCATTTGAACATTATCCCATGGACAGCCAATGAGACTTCAGTTTTTTTAGACGTATTTATTTTCAACAATGGCGCGCAGACTCGTCCAGTAACTCGACAAGGTCTGAGACTGTAAGTCAGTGTGACTGCCTCAGCGACATACATTCCTGAGAGCAGTTCGTGGATGCTCCTCAGATTACAACCACTAGGTCTCTAATTATGGGTCACCATTCCTTATTAGGTAGAAGGTGAAAATTAAATGCTGTCTTCTATAAGCCCATTTTTCTTTATTAAGCAGAAAGAGGTCATTTTGGATCCGATTATCAATCCCCTCTTGTCAAAGGTCTTGGCAGCCTTTGCGGGTTTCAAGGACTTTGACAGCCTTCATATCTGACACTGGCTTCAGACGTTCCCAAGCTCATTGATATTATAATGAGACAGGAATTGACAGTGGTCTCATTATTAACCTACCTTTTACGGTCTCATTATTAACCTGCCTTTTAATGCCCCATTATTAACCGTCCTTTTACAGTTTCATTATTAACCTACCTTTGATAGTCTCATTTTTAACCTAATTTTTAAGGCCCCATTATTAACCTTCCTTTTACAGTCTCATTATTGACCTTCCTTTTACAGTCACATTTATTAACCTTCCTTTTACGGTCTCATTATTGACCTTCCTTTTACAGTCACATTTATTAACCTTCCTTTTACGGTCTCATTATTGACCTACCTTGTACGGTCTTATTATTAACCTTCATTTTACGGTCTCATTATTGACCTTCCTTTTATGGTCTCATGATTGACCTACTTTTTACAGTCTTATTATTAACCTTCCTTTTACGGCCTCATTATTGACCTACCTTTTACGGTCTTATTATTAACCTTCCGTTTATGGTCTCATTATTGACCTACCTTTTACGGTGTCACTATTAACCTACCTTTTATGGTCTCATTATTAACCTTCCTTTTACAGTCTCACTATTAACCTACCTTTTGCTGTCTCACTGTTAACCTGTCTTTTTACAGTCTCACTGTTAACTTAACTTTTACAGTCTCATTATTAACCTACCTTTTACAATCTGACTATTAACTGACCTTTTATGGTCTCATTATTAATCTACCTTTTACAGTCTCATTATTAACCTACCTTTTGCAGTCTCATTATTAACCTACCTTTTACAATCTGACTATTAACTGACCTTTTATGGTCTCATTATTAATCTACCTTTTACAGTCTCATTATTAACCTACCTTTTGCAGTCTCATTATTAACCTACCTTTTACAATCTGACTATTAACTGACCTTTTATGGTCTCATTATTAATCTACCTTTTACAGTCTCATTATTAACCTACCTTTTGCAGTCTCATTATTAACCTACCTTTTACTGTCTTACTATTAACCTACCTTTTACAGTCTCACCATTAGCCTACCTTTCATTATAATGACTTACCAAAACACTGTAAAAGCTTTTATCTCTTTAAAATCGACACGTCCGAGATATAAATTTTCAAACTTTGTTTGGAACGCTGATACAATTGGCGGGAGACCCAACCCCACCGGATGCCGGTGGGGGTAGCGTGGCAGGAGACATACCCATAAACCCAGGTCAGTTTCATTCTCGGGCGTATTGGGAACGCATCTCGCGCGTCCGTCTGCCTCAAAGTGTTTGGGTTCCTTTGTCTGCTTGCACTTAGTTGTGGCGTCTCTCCTTGGTGAAGTACTCAATTGCCTGTTTATTTATCTAGCTAGCCTAGCTCTCGGAATTCGTAGCTATGTCGGATTCAAACTTCTCGGGATCCAGAGTTTGCGCAGGGAATTTGTGCTCCGCCAAAATAGTTAAACTTAAATACGATCGCCATTCTTTGTGTACAGCATGTAGGGGTCAAGAGTGTTCCCAGGAGAACACATGCAGTGAGTGTATGGAATGGAGTCAGGAGTTTTGGTAAACATACAGTTCCCATCAGATAAAGCTGGTTAGGGATAGGGATAGGAAAGCCTTTAAGCGTAAGGAAGCTAGGCTATCATCTTCTTCGGTGGTGGCATTGGCGTCACCTCCTCTACCGGCTGTTCCTTCCTCCTCTCCTACCCCCTCCTCTACCGCTGCTCTTTCCCCCTCTCATATTCCCCCCTCTTCTTCACCAGCTTCCCAGTATGTTTTCCCTAAAGCCAAGCCCAGCCTCGAGGCTGATAAATCAGAATTCGTTCTTTTCAGAAATCAAATGGAAGCGCAAATGAACGGTTTCATGGAGTCAGTCTTAAGTTTAGTGCGTTCGCACCGTAGTCCGGACGTTAGCGTCGGTGATGACGTCAGTGTTGGTGTTGGTGATAACAATGTGGTTGTTCGCGATCGCGTTTCAGGCGAGTCTGCTCGCTTTTCTGAATCTTTTGAGCAAAGGCAACTGTCCCGCTCGCCTTCTGAGGCTAGAAGACAGTCCGGCGCTGGCGAAAAGGTCAGAAATTATTGCCCACGAGCAGGCTCGTCCTCTAAGGCACAGGAAAGCCTTAGTCCTGGTGGCGGAAGTAGTAAGCTTGACTCGCCTTCGAAGCGTCGAAAAGCTTCAGGGAGACGTGAAAGTGATCCATCGACGCGTCTATCTTCTCGCCATCGCCGACATCACAGGATGGTGTCCCCAGAAGCTTCATCAAGGCGGTCGCAGTCGAAGCGGCACTACCTAAGGTTAAGCTCTTCAGGTGACAGTAGCAGCAGTTCATCTTCAGTCTCTTCATATTCCAGCTCTTCGGATCCCCCCCCTCCTCGTCATCGCAAGTGGGATCAGACCTCTCGGCCCTTGAAGAGGCAATCTTCGGATAATTCCTGCCCTAGGGTTACTAAACTCTTCAAGAAAAGGACAGCCAGCCCTATACCTGGTTGCTCAGCGTGGGGATCCGATCAAGAAAATACATTTCAGACGCTTCCTCCCAGGTCACCAAGTGCAGTCAAGAGGCCTAGCCCTCTCCAGGAAGTTCCGCCGCAAGTGCCCGGGCCTCTTACTTCTCCTCCTACACACGAAGTGTCTGCGCCTTTGGCTACATCCTCGTCCTCCCAGGAGTCTATTCTGTTCGAAGGGAAACTAGAAAAGGTAGTCCGCAAAGTCCTTGGTATTCCCGAAGATAAAGAAGTCGTTCCTCCTCAACTCCTGGACGGTCTGGGCACGGAACCGATTCTTTCTGGTGAAGAGGAAGGCCCAGGTGATTCAGGGCCTTCTTCACATTACGCTTCTCTACTCAGCTTTCTGCTGCAGTCGTACCCGCAACATTTTCAGCCGACAGCCCCCTCTTCTCCGACTTCTACGTTGCGTCTGGGAAAACAAGGTCCTGCCACTTCACTTCCCAAGTTGGTACTCTCCACCGCCTCCAAGAGAGCATTAAAAGAGGTAGAGGCGTGGTTGGAAGCTAAGAGGTCCTCGGGTAAGTCGTCGTTTGCGTACCCTCCTTCAAAGCTGTCGAAAAGGAGGCAAAATTATTACAGCACAGGAGCTTCTCCTTCACTGGGATCCGCAATTTCAGCACAAGGGGACTTCGGCTCCCTTGTGGACCCCTCAAGACGCATTTCATTCGAGGCAGCCAAGACCTTCTTTTCTGCCCTAGATGTAGAACATTTTTCCAGGAACCTCTTCAAGCTCCTAGAGATTGTCAGCTTTATCAATTGGTCAATGGGAGCTATTTTCAAACAGGTGGAGCAGGCTAATCTCGCAGAAGACGTCTTGGAAAAAATCACGGGGTTCCTTTCCTGCACCGATATCGCTATCCATGATGCGGCAGGCGAAATTTCCTCCCTCTTCGCCATGGCCACTCTGAAGAAGAGGGAAACTTGGTGCTCGTTCTTGTCTAAGGCTGTGACTTCTTCGCAGAGAACGGCTTTGATGTTCGCACCCTTTGACAAGGAGGGCCTCTTCCCAGAAGCAGTAGTGAAAGACGTCCTGTCAGCCATGGATAAGAGGGCATTGTCACACATCCTGTCTATGTCTTCCACCAGACCGAGGCCTGCTCCCGCTCCTTTGACCAAGATGGTATCTCCTCTTAACAGGCATCCGTTTCGTAACTCCAGGTCCATACCTTACTCAAGGTCCCGCTCCAACTCCAGGGGTCACAAGTTCTCCTCGAAGCCACAAGGTCGTCATACCAGTAAGTAGGATCCCTGTCCTCCATGCGCCGGTGGGGGCCAGACTCAGCCTCTTTTGGGAGGAATGGAGAGACAGAGGTGCAGATCAGTGGGTGGTGCAAGTGCTCCAGCTAGGCTACCGTCTGCCGTTCGCCCAACCTCCTCCTCTCTCCAATTCTCCCATTTCCTTGACAGCATACTCAAGAGGCTCAGTCAAGTTTTCGGCCCTAGAGACAGAAGTCCGGTCTCTCTTAGGGAAAGCGGTCATCGAAGTAGTGCAGGACGTGTCAACCCCAGGTTTCTACAACCGCCTGTTTGTAGTCCCCAAGTCATCAGGGGGTTGGAGGCCAGTTCTCGACGTAAGTGCTCTCAATATGTACTTAGTGAAAACCAAGTTCTCCATGGAAACGAACCGCTCAGTTCTTCAGGCACTAACTCGGGGGGGATTGGATGGTGACCCTCGACATGGAAGATGCCTACTTCCACATTCCAGTACATCAGGACTCCAGGAGGTATCTTCGCTTTGTTTTCAAGGACAGAGTTTACCAGTTCCGGGCCCTCTGCTTCGGCCTGTCGACAGCCCCGCAAGTGTTCACCAGGATTCTCGCCCCGATAGGTCATTGGCTCCACCTGGAGGGAGTTCGGATCTCCTTGTACCTAGACGACTGGCTACTCCGTTCATCATCAAGGGACCGCTGCATGGAGGACCTTCACAGAACCCTAAGGTTAGCTCGGGACTTAGGGATTCTGATAAACACGGAAAAGTCGAGCTTAGTTCCTTCACAGAGGATTCTTTATTTGGGGATGACTCTGGACAGTCTAGCTTTTCGGGCTTTTCTGTCTCCCAAAAGGGTCTCCTCCTGCCTTCAGACGGTGGAGAAGTTTCTCCTCCTGGACAGTTGCTCCGCCCGTCAGTGGATGGCTCTCCTGGGAACTCTCGTCAGCGGAGCAATTTGTAAGGTTAGGCCGTCTGCACATGAGACCCTTACAGTTTTTCCTCAGGGACTCTTGGGACAGAAGGACCCAAACGGACTCCACGGTCTTCAACATTCCCCCCGACGTCAAGGGGCATCTCTTCTGGTGGAGGTCGCCGGAAAGGCTTTCGGAGGGTCTGGATCTCCTCCCAAGACAACCATCCCTGCAGATGTTCTCAGACGCGTCCAATGTTGGGTGGGGAGCACATCTAGCCAACCTCAGGATGTCAGGAGTTTGGTCGGATGGACAGAAGAAGCTCCACATCAGTGTCAAGGAACTGTTGGCCATTCACCTTGCTCTCCAGGAATTTTCGACCCACTTCTCAGGCCAAGCAGTCGCTGTTCACGCCGACAACTCGACGGCTCTAGCCTACATCCGGAAACAGGGAGGTACCCATTCCTTCGCCCTGTTCAAAGCTGCGAGGGACCTTCTTCTGTGGGCGGACAGCAACAGGGTGGCCCTGTTCCCTCGGTTTGTGCAGGGAAAACTGAACGTCCTGGCGGACCAACTCAGCCGTCAGAACCAGACTCTCCCTACGGAGTGGACCCTGCACCCGCAAGTGTGCCTAGATCTGTGGAATCTGTGGGGCACTCCCATAATAGATCTCTTCGCTACCTCCAAGAACCATCGTCTCCCAGTGTTCTGCTCACCAGTCCCAGACCCACTGACTCACTCGGTGGACGCCATGCTCCTAGACTGGACGAACCTGTTTGCCTATGCCTTCCCTCCTTTCGGGCTCATCAGGCAAGTGATAAACAAAGTGAAATTCCATCAGAAGGTCGAGCTGATCCTCGTTGCCCCGTTCTGGCCAAGGAAGGAGTGGTTCCCGGACCTGCTAGATCTCCTGATAGACTTCCCGAGGCTTCTCCCTCAAAAGAAGTCACTTCTCAGACAACCCCACCTAATGAAGTTCCACCAGGGATTGTCCACTCTCGCTCTGACAGGCTTCAGACTGTCAGGAAGCTCATCAAAGCGCGAGGTTTTTCAAGCAAGGCTGCAGAGGCTATTGCGAGGTGCAGAAGGGACTCCTCGAGCAAATTATACCAATCCAAGTGGACAGTCTTCAGGAACTGGTGTAGAAAAAATAGTATCTCCTCTTCTTCGACGTCTATAACTCAACTTGCCGATTTTTTCATTTACTTGAGGGATTCAAGAAAATTGATGCCATCAACCATCAAGGGCTACAGAGCTATGCTGTCCTCCGTCTTCTACCATAGGGGGTTAGACCTATCAAATAACCGAGACTTGTCAGACCTCCTCAAGTCCTTAGACACAGCTAAGGCCCCAAAACCTGCCCTTGCCTGGAATTTAGATGTAGTTTTGAGGTGGTTAATGTCTCCAAGGTACGAACCTTTAGAAGGTCTTTCTCTTAGAGACCTCACTAAGAAATCCCTTTTTCTGGTTACTTTAGCAACGGCAAAGAGAGTTAGTGAAATACAAGCCATTGACAAGGAAGTGGGTTTTTCACAAGGTAATGCTGTTTGCTCGTTCACCTTGAATTTTCTGGCCAAGAACGAGTCTCCTTCCAACCCGTGGCCTCAGTCCTTTACCATTCAGAACCTCTCCGAAGTGGCTGGCCCTCAAGAATTGGAGGCTTCTTTGTGCCCCGTTAGAGCTATCAAAACTTACTTGGCCAGAACGGCCAACATCAGAGGACGTTCCTCTAACCTGTGGTGTTCAGTGAAAGATCCAACCAGACCTTTATCCAAGAATGCCCTGGCTTTCTTCGTCAAGGAACTCATCTTAGAGGCGCACAGGCACATCAACGAAGAGGACGCACGCCTAGTCAAGTCTCACATTCACGAAGTGCGCTCAATAGCAACTTCAGTGGCCTTTCGTCATAATAAGTCACTTTTGCAGATCACACAGAGCACCTTCTGGAGGTCGAAGTCGGTGTTTGCGTCTCACTACCTTAGGGAGGTTGAAGTTGCGTATCAGGACCTGTTTGCGTTAGGTCCCGTATCGGTAGCAGGCTTGGTTTTAGGGGGAACACACTAGGGGGTAGGTTCCTTATTTTTCCTTCCCCCTGTGGTTTTATGGTTGCTGAGTTAATGGGAAGCCGGGGGTGCTCAGTTCACCTGGAGTACCCTCCATTCTAGTTGAGCTGCTGAGGGTATAGGGAAGGGGGATGTATTTAACTGTTTTTAGGTTAGGCGGTGAGACCCGTTTTTCAGTCTGGTTGCTTTCCAATTGCTCAGGGCAAGAGCAAAAGGAAGTCACCCCTTGTCTCAGTCAGCGGTGTACTTCCCTGACTGCTTGGGTTGTTATGGAGCAGAGTGGCTAGCAGTGCTTACGCCCAAGGCCTCTGCAGGTAATGGAGCTTCAACCAGCAGCAGTACCTCCCTGCAAAAGCCCATCTACCAGGTAAGGTGACTCCTGCCCTTTTGTTGGTATGGATCCTTAAGATACCCATGGTTAGAGTTTGTTCCTTTTCTTTTTTTTTTGTGTGTGTGTAACCTTTCAATAACTGGTACCTCATCCCCTGCCCTTCCACCTTAAATGTGGAATCAGCTTTTACAGTGTTTTGGTAAGTCATTATAATGAAAATGACATTTTTATGATAAAATGTTTTATTATACTTACCAAAACACTGTAACGTAAAGGTCTCCTCCTCCCCGCAGGGGGAGACGTTATCTCAGGTTTTCACTAATTGTGTATACCGAGAATGAAACTGACCTGGGTTTATGGGTATGTCTCCTGCCACGCTACCCCCACCGGCATCTGGTGGGGTTGGGTCTCCCACCAATTGTATCAGCGTTCCAAACAAAGTTTGAAAATTTATATCTCGGACGTGTCAATTTTAAAGAGATAAAAGCTTTTACAGTGTTTTGGTAAGTATAATGAAACATCATTTTATCATAAAAATGTCATATTCGTTAAATGCTACAGTTAGAGTCTACAGTACCATGGACTTAGCATTTAACTTCTATTCTTTGGAATTTATTTGATATGATTTTAAGAATAAATTCCGTAGACTATAGGCTTAATCCTACATGAAGTCATAACTGTAGCAGTTAACAAAGTTTACCCTATATAAAACATATCTCCTGGTTTTAAAGGGAGATTTTCTACAGGTTAAGCATGACACATTCCTCTCTCCCTCGTCGGTTTTGGCAGGTAATTTCCGGACGATTCCAAACTTCACTATTTATCCAGGCTTGGGACCGGCACTGAGTTGGGCTGGCTTGCCGATCTTCAGTGGCTAGGTTAAAATGTTTTATCCACAGCAGGAAAATGAATCGTGGTATTCAGTCAAGCTCAGTTGCCGAGCTGCTCCTGACAGAGACTAAAGGGCAAACATGAATGGGTCACAGAATGGCCTGATGACTGTGGCGTTGAAAGCACACCCAAAGCAGCATAAGAGGAACCAGCATGCATACCTTCGGGGCAGGGGGGCGGATTTTGTAGGCAGGGGGGAATCATGGGGGTCCATTTCACACTGTTGAAGATGTGCCCGCGGCCCGACAGTCTGTGGTTGGTTGACCTTGTTGGGGGTGTCACAGCCTAGGCACCCATCCTGCCTCTCCTGGACTGACGTCTCGGACTTGGCCCTCGAGACTTCTTCCACAGTGCACACGACTGTACAAGAAGCTACACAGGAACGGGTCTGAGTGGCGATGATAGATGTGAACGGAACTACAAGTACTGAGTCTTCATACTGAGTAGCTATTCGTCACAAGTGAATGGTTTAAGAATGACTATGAAAGCTGACAAAATAGAGGGTAACTTTAGCATCTTGTTTGCACAAATTTGGCTTCCCATGACATGTTTCTTCTTCCAATCCATTGCTGTTGGTGCCCACAGCTTTGCTCCTAAGACAGTCATGAAATGAGTGCTTGCCAGGTAAGATTTGAACCCCTCTGTTTCCTGGGTCTGTTTTCCCAAAAATTATGAGCGGCTCTTTGTTTTCCAGATTTATTCACAACACTTAGTCACAGCTGTCCTAACTGGACATTCAGGCAATGGTAAAATAAGGAGTTTGTAGATGAAGCTTGATGGCTTTGTATATTTTAAATGTCAATAATTTATCTGCTTTGATGATACATGTTAGTTGAACTCTCATTTTGACGCCATATTTTCCTTTCAGAAATAAGAAATGGTCCCACTGATGTGTACGGGTTTTGTATGCAGCACCTTCAGACGGTTTAAGACAAGACAGTTACCTTATCGCCGACAAAGATAATTATTTTTGTACATATTTTTGTATGTTTACAATTGTTGTTGTCTTCATAAAGCCACATTTTTAAATATCTAACTTCCCTGGTAGTTACATATATATAGCTTTATCCCGCCGATTCGTCGCGCGCATGGCAGAAATTCAAAATTCGCGGCAATCGCCGATAGATGGTCAGGTGGCCATACCTGAGCGCCCTCTACCAGGTACCTGGAACCATTCCCAATTGTCCTCAGAAGTTCCCTGCCGTCGTTCTTTCAACACGTTGGAAATTCGCTCTACTTTTGGTTTGCTTTGTCTACAATTGGTGAAGTACCCATTACTTGGTTTGGTTTTCGTTGATGGCTCTCGCTGATTTTGGATTTCCCTGGATTTCTTTTTCTCACTGATAAGCTAAATTTTGTCGGTTTCTGACTTAGACAGTTTTATTTGAACTTGCTTTTTCAAGATGGCTGACTCTGTTGTCAGAATGTGTGTGAGGGGATGCAAGACCCGGCTTCCAAAGGCTGCTCTTGATCCCCACACAGTATTTAAGAAATGCAGAGGTCATGTGTGTGCATTTGATGATAGATGTAAGGAGTGTGAAAGTTTGTCTGAGAGAGAGTGGAGAGAGTATGATCGCTATGTGAGGCGATTGGAAAAGGACAGAATTAGGAGAGCTAGATCTTCAAGTGTTCTGTCAGCTAGGTCTTCTGATAGTCAAGTCCTTTCTAA
>JANJGK010000050.1:2877924-2895641 GCA_039081455.1 Macrobrachium rosenbergii
GGGCTTAATTCCCCAACACCCCTCCCATTCTCGTCACATGTCAGTCATTGGGGTTTTGTCTGTTTTTTAGAGTCACCAGTCTGAAGCATCTCTTGCAAAAATTCTGTAGTTACCTTCGACTCATGTATTTCACACCCCTGCACAACCTCTCTCACGTGATATCAGCAAAAGCACTTTCCTGACAGGATATTCTCAATTTGTTCTTTTATATTCGCCCGTAAACTTGGTTTTTACTGACGCTGATTTCATTCTTCTCAATTCAACTTGGTCCATCCAGACTTCCCCTTCTGTCTGTCTCTGGCTTTGAGGCCAGGTCCTGCTCAAATAGCAGCTCCCAGGTGCCTTGCTTTTTGTGTTCCTCTGTACTGAGCGCTGATCCTGGTGGTGGACTCCAACATTATCTCAAGTTCTTCTGATATAGTTACCTGTTATTTATTTATTTATTGATCTGTTTATTTATTTATTTAAATTATTTTTATTTTCTAATAACTGATCTTTTCTTCCTGCATTTCCTTTTACCTTCTAATGCTTCTTTAAATGAATACCATGTTCTGTGGAAGCTTGAATTTCAAGTCAGTGGCCCCTGTGGTGGGCTTGTTCCGTATGAATAGGGTTTATCTTCTGCGTAATGATAATAATGTTATAGTCTTCCCCAAAGCTTCTACGTCATTCTGTAGTGCTCTCACTTGTACAAAGAGGCCAGCCCTTTGGTTTTCTGAATACTTTGTTAGATACTCTCTCAGGTCAGTGAACATATGTTACTAAGGATCTTTTTTGGCTTGGTACTTTCATGTAGATTCCTCTGTGCAAAGATGCTCTGTTGCTGATTTTCCTTTTATAAAACCAAACATACTCTTGTATCTGAAGTGCTTCAAACACTGGGGGGTTATTTCTTATAAGTGGTTAGAAGAATGTTTGTAATGCAATTCTCTTTTTTGCTTGGCACTTTCACGTAGATGCCTCTTGATGAAGATTGTCTACTGCTGATTTTCCTCTTACAGAACAAGACTGAAAATTGCCTTTTATAAGGACTTCTAGCTCTTGGAGCCATTTCAGACAGAGTAAAAAAAAGGTTTATAAAGGGGAATGGAATTTACCAACTGCAGCGCAAACTAACTAGGTGGGATATCATGCCTAACACATCCTCAGGGTAGTTTTTTTTTTACCAAATATATAAAGATTTTGGAGGTTATGTTGGCACCATGTAAACGGCGCGAATGGCCAAGTGACCAGGTAAAACTGTAAGATGTGCACTTTTAATCAATTATTATTTACTCCATCGAATGTGAGTACATTTGACTATGCTATTGCTATTTTTAAAATCTCTTTTATCTGTCTTTTTCGAGAATGTTTGAAAAGGCAGAATGAGTCCATCTGGAGAATGCGGTAAAGAGATTGGGATTGGGATGTGTGTCAGGGACATTGGTACTTCCCTTTAGGGAGCTTCTGTTTTTTTTTTAAATAAATATGTATGTGTTTTTTAAACCCTTATTCCCCCCCCCCCCCTCTCTCTCTCTCTCTCTCTCTCTCTCTCTCTCTCTCTCTCTCTCTCTCTCTCTCTCTCTCTCTCTCTCTCTCTCTCTCTCTCTCTCTCTCTCACCAGCATCGATAATGCAGCGTCTATTCAATGCATTACCAGCTCATCTGAGGAACATAACAGGAGTGAGCGTAGATGTGTTTAAGAATAAGCTCGACAAAATATCTAAGCTGTATCCCAGACCATCCAATATTGGAAGATGCAAAATATACCGGAAGATGCATTAGCAATTCTCTGGTAGACATCAGAGGTGCCTCGCACTGAGGGACCTCCTGGGGCAACCCGAACGAACTGCAAGGTCTGTAAGGTAAGGTCTCTCTCTCTCAGACTAGATCCAAAGATAATGTATAAGGTATACCAAAGTAAAAGATGACTTTTATAAAGGTGCGGGAGACTTTTCAAAAGGGTTGGTCAAATTGAAATTAAATATTGCTTAAAGATATGGCTTAAATGAAGGCACTCCAGAACTAATGAGAGAGAGAGAGAGAGAGCTTTGAGAAAAGCTAAAGGCGTTTACTCTGAGGCTAAAACGAAAGTTTCGAGCGTACCAGATTTAGGGTATAGGCTAGGCCAAAGTAATTTTTTATTTCGACTTACCATATAGATAAAATAAGGTTAAGAACTATCCCATAGAACGTAGGATTATCGATAGGAATTGGTCTGAGGAAGAGTCTAGCGTGAAAGTACTGCTCAATGACGTCATCAAAGAATTGCCACTAAAGGCATGAATGAATATTTGATGACGTCATAGGTTGTGACGTCATTATTCCATTCACGAAAGCAATGGATATTAAAGGTTGTGACGTCATTCTATTCACGAAAACAATGCATAGTAAAGAAGGTTGTGACGTCTTTCTAGTAAAAGCAATGGGTAGTAATGAAGGTCGTGACGTCATAGGTGATGACGTAAGTATGTATACGCAAACTCTGTAGGATAGAGGAATAAAAACCATTAGTTTAACCGGACAGTCTTTTTATTTATATCCAAAAAAATCATTTCGTATGTAGGGGAGGTTACTCTTGACGAAAATAAAACCTTTTTTTTTCTTTTGTGCCTCGGAGCCAGCACTGCAATGCCCCCAGCGGGAGGTATATTCAGCCAGTCGGTTACCAACCCTGAAGCCGACTCAAAGGGCTTAAGTTTTCTAAGCTGACAGCGATTGCCCAAGATGGGAAAAGCCTCATATATTTCCATGGGGCTTTCCCAGACGTCTCAGTTTCTATGCCACCAATGTTATCAAGACCCTTTTCAAATGTCAAAGAAAATGGGCAGAAAGTCTAGGATAAGTGTGGTCAAGTTACCACCGAGACAAGCCTTAACTTACCTTCCCTCCTAAGGCTGTGATTTCGTACTTGGGCAAATGCTTGCTTGACGTAGAGTGTCTAATGAAAAATGTCGTGAAAAACCGTAGACTTGTACCGCCAGAATTTCGTTACGAAGCACAATGGCCATAAAAATTGAGTCCGTTCTTCTGTGGATAACTTAGTAAGATATCTACGGGGTGTAAACATAAATTCCGACTTTGTTTTCCGTTTTCGTTGAGATGTCGAAACCGAAAGAGTTTCTCTCACGTCTTTAACTAGAAAACGAGTCTTTTTACTCAACCCTCTTAGAAAACCGAGCAGGAACAAGCGAAAGACCCTCGAGATAAAGATTACTCGAACGCAAGAGCCACCCGACATTAACTCTCTCTCTACCTGACAGAATTCTTGACTTGAGAGCTGTAGAGGATAATTTACCTATAATTACTGATTGGTAGAGTTATTCTGTCAATTCCCGATACTCGCATTTTGAACTAAAATTTGACAAAATGTCAAAATTGGAATTTTATAGTGTTCATGACTGTGTTACAAAAGGACATTTTGATATAAAATCTGACGGCAAACTGCTAAAATATGTCAGAAAATAAGCCCCTGTGACACCCCATCCGATGTAAGAATGCTCTATAGAGGACACTTCAGATTCATTGATTATTTTTCAGATTAGTCTCACCTAGCTGACTTTTTCAAACAAACTGGTCATTTTCACTTAGTACTTTACCATTAGAGTTCGTTCCTTCAACTACCTTTGCCTGACTAACTTTACCCACATATTTTTGATGATGCAATAAGCTACGTTCAACTGTAACTTGTAAAACACAAAGTTCCACGATTAGAGGGTCATTTTTTACCATAGAAATCGTTGAAAGATTTCAGTTTGACAGAACTGGTAAAATGGGCAGTGTTCCAGAAATTACAGTAATTGACTTTGATTAATTACACTATTTTCACAGCATTTTTTGCTAATTAGTTTCGATTCTTCATCAGAATCACATTTTTACTGCACTTCAGTATTTTAAGTTTTATATTTGTTTACTTTATATTTGTAATGAAAAGTTTAGCTGCAATTTAGATCAATTCAGTTGATTTAGCTATTAAGACTACACACACCAAAATATTATTTATAAAGAACTAGATTTTTTTAACTTTTAACTCAGATAATTAAAAACTCTAGCAAGTGCTATTTTCACTTTACATGTTATTTTCGTCCACAAGATATATTTTCAAAGTATGGCATATTCATTTATATTCTCAGATGTCTTTCTGAACAAGAAAATTGCAGGAATTTCACACGCAAACCAAACTAAAAGCTAAATAATTTAATTTTATTTCAAATTACAAGTCATCCTCCAGTCACTTGTTACAACAAAAGCAATTAATTACACCAAGACGCATACAGTCTCCCCAAAAGCAGACAAGTGACCCAAACCCCTTCGGTGGAACAAGCGCGCCTTGTGGCACCCCTGCCCTTCCCCAAAAACCACTTCGTCTTATCGGACCGGACACCATTCAATGTAAGTGATTGAGTCAGGTAAATGGTCGGAGACGTGCAAGGCTACTATCCTCCTGTCCCGTTCTTCCTCCCCCAGCAGGACAGCAGGTCGGACTAACGTCAGCCTTCACCTTACACGTGGACCACCGGGCCAGTTTAGGGTCTGTGTGATACATCTTGCAAAAATCCATCCCATTGCCAGGTAATTAGGGAAGAAGGTCCAGGATTTGTTTACAACACTCCTTCGGGTGTTTTGAAGTCTCAAATCTCTCAGCTTTCAGTCTTTACAAGTCTCTGAAAGGCAGTTCTGTACTGATCACCAGAACAGCGCTGTACAACTGACAATAGTTTTATATTGCTCGCCAAATACGAGACTATAAAAATTCATACTTTTGCATATCAAAATAGGGCCATGTGACTAAAAATTGCCTACAAATGAAAATTGCTGTTGGAATGATGAACAGGAAAGTCACAATTTCATGTTACTCAGAATTGGCCTAGACATTAAAACTACTGTTGACATACTCACGAGAACATAGCTACATGACAAAAAACTTAGCTTTGCATTGACCCACCAGTACAGCGCCACAGAATAACGGACATTGCCTTTAGAAACATGTATTGGCTATAAGAAATTAAGTGGAGGATTACTGCTTTTAATTTAGACATCATACATCAAGATGCCTTTAAAATGCTAAAGAAAAACTACTTTCAAACCCAGTTTCAATAACTGTTTGATACTCCAAATCTTGGTCTTTTATCTTATCTCTTCGATGGCAGTTTCACACCCCTTAAAGACCTTTATTGAATAATAATGCCATTTTAAACCATTTTTACATTTGTTGCATATAGTGCTGAAATGTATGGCTGCCATCCAAAGTGTCGAATCAATTTTGCTGGTTTTGTCTCTTAGTTTAGACAGAATGACTTATTCCTGTTCCAGTCACTAATTCTGCATTTCCCAGGTTACTGAACTCCCAATTCTTGATGATGTGGTTACCTTTATATTAAAAATACCCCAAATATGCTAGATAATACTAACGTTCCATCTTGTGAGTAACATTTGGCAAAATCCATTCTGGAAACGACTGAATTTCTAGACAAAAACCTCTCCTCAGCTAACATACCTTCTGGTCAAAAGCTCTCTCCACACCTGGCACTTTCTGAGCTAAAACCTCTGACAGACTTTGTAGGCAAAGATTTCAGTCAAACTGACCCTACTTAGACACAAAACACTCTAGGCAAAAAAAAAAATAAATAAATAAATTTTGTGATTAAAAATTGACGAACAGGCATTTTCGATTCAAAAAATTAGAACTATGCTTTTTGTTACGAACAGTTTTCCCAAACTGATAAAATTTAAGACAACAAGCAAAAACTTTCTTGGGAAACAAACTCACAAAAAGACCTAAACAAAAGACCTCGTAAAGTGACATTTGTTGGGAGGTGGAAGCGGGTTAGGAAGCTTCTAATCCAAAAGACTGTTGCTGAAAATCCATAAACTGATAATATCCAGAAAAACAAAATCAGCAGACCTTGTTCACCTCATCCAAACTAACACACTTTCTATACAACAAACTCTCAAACTGGTACAAACAACTCGGCACACTTTCTAAGCAAAAAAAACTCATCTGAAGTAACCTAATTTCCAGGCAAAAAAAACTCTCAAGAACAAACACGAAGGAAAAAAAGGGAAAAAGCGCTTCCAACTAACATATTTTCTGGTCAAAAACCTCTCCCAAACAAACACTTTCTGGGCAAAAACCTTTATTAAACTAACACACCTTTCATGCAAAATAAATCTCTTCCAATAGATGCACAATTTTCAATCGAAACCTCTCCCAAACATAAACGTTTCAGGAAAATCAAGACTTGACCGTAAAACTAGCGAGAAATGAAGCATTTTAAGCCAATAACTCATGAATCCCAGTAATAACTGCCAGACTAATAAGACACTCTAATCAAAATCTCTCCCAAACTAGAAGATTCTTAGCAGAAAAAAATCACAGGCCAACGACTTTCCCGGCACAAAAAAAAAAAGCAATACAAGTGACTTTACAGCCGAAGATATATCTAATAGACTTTTTAGCCAAAGGAATCACAAACTAACAGACTTTCTAGGAAGAAAAATGCAAAAAACAGACTTTTTTTAGTTAAAATATGCAAAATAACAATTTTCTACCTCATTAAAAGAAATGCAAACTAACCAGACTTCTGAAGAAGGCCCAAAAGAATGAAAAACAGTTTCTAGTAAAATTCACAAACCAACGGACTTTCTAGCAGAAACAAAATCAGGCTTCATCACAAACAAACTCAGACATCCTAAAGCCAAACAGGCTTCCTGGCAAGAACAAACTCAGACGTCTTGGAAGCCATGGTATCAAGGTTAACACTTATTGGAAGCAGAAACATGACGTTGACAGACTTCCTGAAGGCAAAACCACCAAAATTAACAGACTGAATGAAAGCAAGAGCAAGACTTAGATATTGTAAATAAAAATAAGTCACATCCAACCACATTAATTTAGCCAGAATATCACAAACTAGCATAAATTCTAAACCCAAAAAGTGCTACAAAACAGGACATCTCCTGAATGCAAATATATCAAAAGCAATTCTTTCTAAACCTGAAGCTCTCAAAACCCAACATATATCCTGAAAGCAGACTTTTGGATGTAAAGTACCATGAAGAACCAAACTTTCTCAGACTCCGTTTCACAGATTGTCTTTCTAAAGGTCAAAGTATCACACGGTAGCAAAATTCCTAAAAACAAACTTGCTGACCGCAACATTAAAAAAAAAAAAAAAATCCCAAAACCTCAGACCAAGAAATGTGAAAGTATAACAGTCTAACAGACTTTCTAAAACCACCGCCGTCATAAACTAGCAGTCTTCCTAAACCAAAATCAAGACTTCCTGAATCCCAGTTGATCTTAAACCAACATTTTTTTCTGAATCCTGGAGTCGTTTCAAACACCACCACCATGTCAGTGCTTTAAACTGTGTCTCCTCTCCTCATATATCTCTAGTGATGATGAATCCTGCTCCTACCATCATGCACCAACGACAATCCCAAATTATCGCAAGCGATGCTTGAAGCCCTTTTTACTATATAGAAACGAACACAATTTGAATCTCAGACCAGATATCACAAACTCTGCTGTTAAGGAGTAACATTCACACTGAATTCGATATTCAACTGTTACGAATTTATTTCTCAACACTGAAATCCACTGTCGTCAACTAATTTGTGTGTGCTATAAATCATTATCACTAACTGATTTCTGAACACCAGATTCTACTGTCATAACAAAAATTGCTAAATACCAGATCCATTGTCTTCTACAAATGGCTGAGTATCAAATCTTCTGTCAACACCTAACATCCGAATATCAAATCCACTGACACAAAGTAACACCAGAAAACCATAGAAAAACGCTTCTTAAACCAAACATTACAGTCACAGACTAACTCTGTCTGTATTCCAGACTCTAGCGTCATGAACCAAACTTTCTTAGTTAGAAAGTAGAACATCGCGGAAGAGCCCTTTTGGAATCTTTAATCACAAGGCAACATGTACTGGCCAAATGAAAAGTTCAGTCATGATGATCTTAACAATCACAAGCTATGGAGTATCAAGCTTTCTTGTGAACCAAAATTTACTATCATGAACTAAAATCACACTAATCATAACCTCATATCATTAATACTTACGAAAACCAAACTTATTAACAATACCCTATGTACACCCAACTTCAACCTTTAGCTTCTTTTACAAAATTCTGCCATCTTACAACACCTTCATAGCAATAGACGAACTTAATACCAGATTACATATATTGACAACTTCGACCTTGATAACAGAACTCCAGAAGATCAAAACCATATGTGCCTTTACACAAATCCATGATATCCTTAAAAGATAAACTGCATTTAGTGTAACAACCAGGATCAGGCATAACTCTCAAAGCAGTTTACTATATAGTGCCTTCTCAAGGTACCATGATTCAGTAAAGGTCTGCCAAGACCATTTTGGAGCAATAAAAAGGTTATACCAGTTCTACATTTAAATATCCACAAAGCATAAAAAAATCAAATCTCATATCACATGTTGTCCCAAAACAGTACCACCATTATGCCCTAAAATGGAAGACTGCAATATCTGCAAAAATACAAAACTGAGAAAAATGGTAGATACTCCCTTACCTTACTACTGATTTTGCGGATACTACAAATGGGACCCTCTAAATTCTCGTGGAAAGCATTGAAGAATCAATCTGAAGCTGCAGTAACTTGTGTATTAATGTTTCATGGGGCCAATAGGGGGCATATCTCAATTTCGAAAATTTTGCAGATACTGCAGTTTTTCATTTTAGGGCAACATTATTTAAGCGCCTCACACCAGGGGCCTGCTTCTCCAATTATAAGAGACAACGCAGCGATTCCAATGTTTACAAACCTTAAGAGGAAACTTGTGAACACCTTATGTCAATTAACCATCGTCAACTGAAGTAAACCTTCAAGAAATTGGCAAAGTGTTCTATGAACTCTGTCTGTGAGAGATGGCGAGCAGCTTCTCCTCAACATCTAGTTCATCTAAGTCTTACCAAAATTTTAAGTGGAATACGTTCATATCAATGAATCCCTAAATGGAAAGGTAGCCTAAAAATGAAGTGTTTCCTCATTTCGTTAAATGAGAGAACAAACACTGTTCAGAAATTCATGTTTTGCAATCTGCCAAGTCTGGATATTACCTCACACAGCCTCAGAATCCCAGCATCCCTTTGTGTAAGGTATTTGGTGACAGTATAATGACCTATCCAGTATATGAAAGGCCCTCTTATTACACATTACCCTTTTCAGATAACTTAGCTCCATTCGATGTTGGGCCAAAGATTTCCATCAAAATTCCTCCTGAGTAACAAACACCCGGTTTTTTCTAATCCCCTACGATGTGATGAACTTGCAAGATTCTCACACAGACTGTTAAATTGGCCGTTTTGGTATTTATCCTTTCTTTATTTCAGGTACACGAATGGAATGTCAATCCTAAAACGAGGAGGTGTTTGAGCCCCAAGCTGGTACCCCCTTTTGGAAAGACGGCATGTGTCCGGAATATAATTAAAAGTTTCGTCATATACTTGGCCTGGAGGACAACTTTAAACTATTCAGATTTTCTGGTAAACTTACTTTGCATCTTTTAAGGAAACTTTTAACTTTAAGAATGTTGTGAACTTTTGGATCTTTTAAGACATCTGGCAGGACATAAACTATATTCAGTACTTAACAATAATCTTGTAAAACTTTATGTAAATTATTAAAAAAAGGATGTGATACAATCAATCAAATCCAGCATCAGCAAAAATAAAAAAAAAAAAATCTGCCCAGGAAAATAAATTCTCTAATCTTGGTCAATGTTGCTCTGCAAGTAAAAATGATTCCATTACAAAACCAAATTTATATGAACGTGGCCAGGAAATACTACTTTTAATAGCAGAGTCTAGTAGAGTAATTTTACATTTAACTCTATAAAGCAATTTTAGTCAATTATCCTTAAGAAAATAAGTTAGTTTTATATATAAATACCCCTGAAGACGGATCAGATATCCCTATCCACTAATGTTTACAAGTAAATTTACATACAGCTCTAAGGAAAGAATTCTGTCAGCTATAAAGCCAACAGCGCAATGGCAAACACATTCGAAAATATATATATCATAACCACAAGTTTTTGCTTAATGTTCCTCGTTTTCTACGAGATTTAATTAATGACTCAGAGTCTATAACAAGACGCTGGAGAAAATTCAATAAGAAATCTCAAAGAAAACCGACAACAAAATGTCAAAATATATGAAAATCATAGATTTTCGTAAAAGTTATTCATAAAAAAAGAGCTACTTATTTTTTGGCCATTACACATCGTTTCATACAAAATTCTGGCAGTGACAATCTACAGTCTCAATACATTATATCAAGACAGTACAGGCCAGACAAACACTTGCTTACGCACAAATCAGCAATATGAGGGAATAGGCCAAGGCTTCTCTTAGAAGTAACCTAACCACACCTTCCCTGGCTCATGAAAGTTCTCTTTTGGTATAAAAAGGTCCAAAAACATTCTCATTTGTGGCATAGAAACTTGGAACACGTCTGGGAAAGAATAATGGAATTGCATAAGGTCCTTCCCACCTCAGCAATCAGCTGTCAGCTTTGAAAACTTCAGCCTTTTGGGTCGACTTCAAAGGTGGTAACCGACTGGCTGTATACCTCCTGCTGGGGGCATTCCCTCCTCCGAGGCACTGCAATGCTGACCTCAAGGAGTCCTTTATTGTAAGTCTTTCTGGTTACCTGTTTACACAGTGCATATATATATGAGGACTTCTGTGTTTCAGCTTATGTCTCTTGATAATGAACAACAATACACAGCTTTGTTTCAAAATGCTCAGTTTTACAAAATAATGTTTACTCTTTACAGACACTGCTCTAGTTCTCATTTTGTATGCGCTACTAAAAAACAAAAACCTCCCTCCTCAAAAATTAAGATGAGATCAAACTCCTAACTTCATCACATTATGAAACACAAACTACTTAAAATTTAAGACTACAAACTTGAGAATTTTTGTAAAGATAAAGTGACAAAATCAAATCTCTTTACATCCAAAAATATACTTGAGTTTCATACCCTACCAATCTAAGGTCCGAATATCTATTATCATGGTATAAGTGAACTCCATTAAGTGTTTTAAGTGTATGTTTAGAGCAGGAATTCAAGTGTGAAAATGGTAAGAGCGAGGAACTTATTCCCTATGTTTGTAAGTGATAGCAAAAGCACCTTAGTGTGTGTGTGTGTGTGTATTGGGGTTTTAGAAAAGCATGGCAAATGTCCAAAGAATCCTTCAGTAGAGAATGATGCTCTAAAACATGTAAGGCATACAAGGCAGCTTAGAAAAACTATTTTTTTTTTCTTCAGAAAACCATATAGAGACTTGTGCAAAGCACAAAACAGAGAGAGAGAGAGAGAGAGAGAGAGAGAGAGAGAGAGAGAGAGAGAGAGAGAGAGAGAGAGAGAGAGAGAGAGAGAGAGAGCGAGCTCTTTGAAGCAGTGTGCAGTGCTTCATCAACAAAACGTGTGGGCTTTATTATAGCATGGAACGTGTTCAGGTGGTCATAATTGCTTTCACAGTGCAAAAGGTTTACAATTCTACAGATTTCAGATTGTGCTCTATCTTTGCAAAGTGTCTATGTAGTAGCTTTAAAGGAAGACAGCAGAAATGCCCTTGAGTGTGTGGTCTGAGGCTTCAAGTTGACAGAAAGGGGAGTCTAGTCAGAATGGAAGGTTGAGAGGTAGTTGTAAGAACAATGTCTTAGTTACTGATATAACTTTAGAAAAATATCTGGTTTATATAATAACTAATAACATTGCAAAAAATATTGACAATTCAGATTTTTCAGATTTTGGCCACTGGGGAAAAACTGTACAGCTATGAGTCTCCAAATTTAAAGATCATCTAACCTAGACTGCAATGCCCACATGGTGCACCATAAACAAGGAGACACTGGATAATCCATTGATATAATTCTCTTGAATTTTGGTTGTGCTGAGAAATAACAAAGGTAATAATTACCTTTAAGGCTACGACTTGATGAGAACTGATCAAAAAGCTGAAATACAGAAGCCCTTCTACAATTAAATCAATACAATTTGGTATTACAGTAATTTTCCCATTATTCGAATTTTAAAGTCAAATCTTTAACAATAACAGTTAACTGATCACATAACTTAAAATTCATTGAGAATTCACGAAACACTTATCAAATAACTTAAACAATAATGGGAATTGTATGAAAATGTTGAAAAAAATAACCTTAACCTAAAACTCTCCATATGTCAAGACACCGTTGCATTGGGAATTCCAAAATTTACGAATCCTATACCTCAGGAATAGTAAACGTGAATTTCTCGAAGAATTTACATCAATGAAAGCCACAAGCATCCAAGACATGCCTTTGCCTAATAACTACATTGTCCAAACTGATTTGGTTCTTAAGCTGAGACAGACCTCTTCTGCCAAGATTCCCCTTTTGTTAACTTTCTGAAATTTCCTTGGTGCTTGACATGACCTCCTGCACTTCACACGGCTGCTTGTTTACACTTCATTTTGATTCATTCTGGGAAAGTGAGCTTTTAACCCTAATCCCTAACTAATGATATCAGTTAAACAAACAACTACTATCCTAATTCCTGAGAAGTCCACCAAGAAGTGAATTTCCCTTTCAGGGTAAAAGTCTAGAAAATATTTGGTGCTCAAGTGCAAAATTATTATTGACTAGTTCTCAAGATGATTTCAGTCTTCCCAGATTTGAGTTTACTTCTTCATATACCTTAGATACCATTGTTAGCAATAGCTACTCTCATTTAAAGAAACGCTTTGAATTTGAGTTTACTTATAGATTCATTTACTTAAGAGTACCATATTCAAATAATCCAAATTATATCTAAGTAATACATGCAATTCGGCAGAATCATATACCCAAAATACCATTGTTATTATTGTCAAATTCCCTTTAGAGTGATGCTTTGAATTTGAATTTACCTACAATACATTTGACAAAGATACTAAACTACCCTCAAAGTAACACTTTGTTTGGAACCTTCAAATGCCGCCAGTGCCTTGAAATATGTAGAGATCCCATGATGATGATAATGCTCTTGATAAGATACCCTTCAATATTTACAGCATTAACTTTTATAATTAACAAGTGTTTAACCTTAAGCAAGAAGCATTATTTTCAAGGCAAGTTTTGCAAAATATTCACAGAGTATCGTTGAACAGCTTAAAAAGAATGGCAAGTTCTCTGTGCCATAAAGTTTGAGATAAAACTAATACACTAAATTCTGAAACATCACCTGTCTTAATAGTGCAAAGGGGTCAATGCTTCGGACCGAGATCTCTCTCCTGTATTATTTAAGCAAAGCCTTCCAGTGACCTAAATGTTTGAGTAAAATTACCAATGTTTACGTAACGCGACAGTAACGCAGGACCTCAAAACTATTATAAATTGAATTCCAAAGGAACTCTGACATAAATCAACAATTAAAGCAAACTATCGATTGAAGCTACGAGGAGGAAATAAGAAGCTTAACTCCAAGTCCCTACTATGAAAGAAACTAGTTTAAGAATATCTACAAGATTCATTGAGGAAAAACAACAGAAATCATTTGAACTTTACAGAGAATATTACCTATTCTATAAAGGTTAATGCATTCCTCACTGGCTTGACTCCACACAACTAACTATACCAACCACAGCGAAGTAATTCTATAAAATCAACAATATCCATTCAAGCTAGCTAATGAATTTTTGCTACTGGTAAATTTTAAATTTAATGGAAAAGGCTGAAAATGAGAAGCACAATCTACTAATCTATTAATCTCACGTGACCTTTAAAAACCAGGCAAGTGTGTACTGAATCATGACCTACTGGTGACTACCAATCAAAAATAAATTGATGAAGAAACTGTCCTTCACCATATGCATCTTCTCTACACGAAACAGCTAAAATGTAGCCATGCCACCCTAATAACAAGTGTTACACTGATAAGAAATTTATGACTAGTATCAAGTAGCCTGAAACATCCTTAACTCCTTGACAGATGATGGTAGACTGATGATAATTGTACCTGAAATGTACTAAGCAATTGATAGCTGGTGTTAGCACTAAGAAATTCAAGTGAAACTTTTATGTTAAAACATAACTATTAAACTAATGAAATATTTAAATAAGATATTTGGATAAACAAAAAAGCTACGTATCCTTTAACAAACTGAGCTTTTTGATGGCTAATTTTTAAAGTGCTATTAATCTTACGTAAAAAAAAGGACGTATCCTGAAATTTGCCAGATAGCTAATACTTTACGAGCTACTTTTGACTGATATCAGACTGACACTAGATTCCAGTTAAAACGAAGTATGTACTGTCCTGCAACGTGTAGAACTACTTGATAGCTGATATTCAACGTATACGGAATTTATTTTAAAAAACTGTCTCCTCAAAATGATTGAACCGAGAGTCATTTCAAACTGGCAAGAACTTGAAATAAAAAAAAACTATCCTGAAAATGTACTGAGGTTCTTGACATAATAAACTTATGAATCTTAAGTAGCAAAGACTATGGGTCCTGAAATATACTGAGGTGCCACACAGCTGTAGTTTAACTTATTAGAACATTATTAATGTATATCAAGAAACGCTGAGCTACTTATTAGCCGAGAGAAAAATTCAAATGGAAAATCAACTGAGTATCCTGAAATGTTCTGGACTAACTGACAACTGATCTTCAAGTGATATGAAGTCCTAGCAAGTTGAATACGGATTTGAAACTTATTGAGATAACTTACAAAAACTCTAGGTCAATGCTTATTGCTTAAGGTTAAGCTGATATGAGCTTCAGGCATGAAATAGGTCTATTCATCCTGAATATTACTGAGCTACCTGACATTAACATTCAACTGAGAAGAAATAAAAATGGAAATATTTATCCTGAAATATGAAACCAGTAGCAGGTTTCAGTTATAAAATATATGTCCTGAATCACGGTGAACTACCTCATACAATAAATACTCCCATAGTTCCTATTTAGAAATTACAAGAAGCAAAGCTGAACTCTACTCGACTTTGGGTCAACAGGCACTGCTGTGACCTTGAAAAACTAACACTTGTACAGGACTGTAAACTTAACACTGTCATAGTGTCAATAGTCAACATCGGGAAGATTATAATCTCTTAGGGTGACAATAATTTCCAACATTTACGGTTACAGGGCTATTTTTTCTGCTTCATTCCAGCCCCTAAGACTATTTATTACATAAAAAAGTAGTCGTATCTTCAGTAAACACTCTTCTTATACGTCAGAAAACTGTGGTATTGTGAGACTTGCTTCTCTTCAAAGTTGTCCCATTTACGCTTGCGCACTGCAAACGATTTCCTGGAAAGATAAGGCAGAAGTTGATGATTTCATGTCACGATGAGGTGATCCTGTGGCTTACAAAGCACTGAGATAAAAGGGAATTCGTTACAGCCAGGCCCCAAGCATCCTATACCTAGGCCCCTTTCACTAAAATGGGCACAGATGTGTCAGGGTCTTTTCAGACCAGTATTGAACATCTGCAGTCTTTTATCAAGGACATCTTAATAAAACTGAATGTCATTTTATCACAGCTACTGTATATATTAATTCAAAATTTAATTGCAATGCAAGTTGCTCTAAGAAAATTTACTTTGAATTATTTTTTGACAGATTTCCGATTGGACGTCTTGCAAGACATATCAGATATCCCTCCAGAATATGTTGTAACTAATCAATTATTCTCTAGTAACAAATGCGAACACTTCCCATACTTATGACCTTAAGCCACAGGTATTTTGAATGCTAGCTTTTATAACTAACCAGTTTAGAAATCAAGTGCACCCTATGAATATAGTCCACCTTATATTTCTTGGGCTGTGACAGAGACTACTATGCAATTTTACTTTGTCAAAGTCCACAGAGATTTTATTTTGTAAAATAACAAAAAGGAAAGCTTTTAATTTTGATTGATTTATGAAGTTTAGCCAAATGCACTGGGGGACACTTTAGGCCATTCAGCGTTTAAGGCAATAAAAAGAGGGAGTTGGAGTGGTTGAACAGCAAAACAGAAAGATCCAGAAAATAAAGGAGACGAATACTAGAACTGTAGGTGGAACTTGGTATGAAGTTAAGTATATCTTAGTTTAACCAGACCACTGAGCTGATGAACAGCTCTCCTAGGGCTGGCCCGAAGGATTAGATTTATTTTACGTGGCTAAGAACCAACTGGTTACCTAGCAACGGGAGCTACAGCTTATTGTGGAATCCGAACCACATTATGACAGGAAATGAATTTCTATCACCAGAAATGAATTTCTATCACCAGAAATAAATTCCTCTAATTCTTCATTGGCCGCTTGGAACTTGGTATGAAACCCTACAGTTGCACTAACAAGTAACAATTATGGCTTGTCTACACTAGCGGGCATGCCTGTCGGCCACTTCCAGCTGTTTATATTTTCTCTCGCTTCTGAAGCAGTGTTACCAGACAATAGCATCGTTCTGGCTCCATACTCGGTCGGCAGTATAGTGGAGCGGGTTATGGGAACAGTGTTTGCCCATCGGGCAGTGCCCGCTAGTGTGGACAGGGCCTTAGCGGTGTTGGACAGTCAAAAAGGAACTGGGAATGAAGGTAAAGTAAAAAGGCTAAAACGTGAATGCAGCTAAGAGCCGATGGGACGCTGCAAATGCCCTTTAGTGATGTCTACAGTGCACCACGTGAGGTGCACTGACGGCGCTACCCTGCTATGGGGCCTTCCAATCTTGGGATTAAGGTCTAAATAATACCCAGTCCAGGAAAGTTGAGTCATCAGCTGTGAGTCAAACTACCTGGATGGTACGCTAACATTCCTGTATAACTATTTTGTCCACTGGAAATTAAATTGGAAAGAATAATAGTTGAAATAAAAAAAAATCTAGGAAATACTGAGCATTAAACTGTTGCCCCATAATAAAAGTTGCAAAAATTCTCACAAAACTTAGTGATGGTTATTGTAAATTGAAAATATGAACCTTCCCAAATAAATTATTATACTAAATTTTTGCACTGGTATAAACATTCTCAAAAGATGTTACAGCAACTGAATTAGGTTTTCTTCCCTCATGCAAAAGGCTGTTTCACGTTTACACTCGGTTTGTCAAGGCTACTTTCCACACTTTAATTTACCTACATTACGTTCGATTTAAATTCATTTAATTTCATGATGCAATATATATATATATATATATATATATATATATATATATATATATATATATATTATGTATATATATATATATATATGTCATTAAATATCCAATTCACGCTATTTCGGGAATATCCCCAATGGGGACTTATCACCGAAGGAGAATTTATAAGTGATAAATGGATCGGTACCACCGGGTCTCGATCCCTCGACACAATTACCTTCCAACAATTCCAGTCGACGGTCTACCCACTGAGCCATCAAGAAAGGTTAACTCTAGCTGAATCTGCTGTACTTGTTTACCCGTCGAGAGCGGGGAAATTATACTTAGCTTCGGCAATAACCCACCTCCACTATGAAAGCTCATTGGTACGTTTGGAGCACGCAGCTTTTATTATGAAATTTTTATCACACCGTGATTTATATACGTTCATGAAGCTACAAATGTCGCTTAATATCAAATTGGATATTAAACGACATTTGTAGCTTCATGATAGTATTTAAATCAATGTGACAAAAATTCATATATATATACATATACCTGTTTGGAAGGA
>JANJGK010000050.1:2895741-2955556 GCA_039081455.1 Macrobrachium rosenbergii
GAATCTTACCTTTGAAGGATGTGGATCCAAGTGACAAACTGGGCTTGGGCCACTCTAGCACAAAATCCTTCAGTGCCTCGTTAGAAATCGTTTTCTTTAAATCCTAAGCCTGAAGAGAAAACATTAAATCAGAAACTACAGAAAATATTCTGTTCTCCAATTTATATCCAAAGCTGTTGGGGAAAGTCTTCCCAATACATATTAAGCTGTAAGAAAACTTTACAAACTTTCAAATGATGCCATAATTGCCATGTTAACTCATATATAACGCTTCATTATCATTTTACATCGACATTACACATTTTGAAATGTGTATAGCTCAACTTGATGGCTTCTTTCAATTTATACCTCACGCTGTTGAGCAAAGTCTTTTCAGTACATCAAGTTGTAAGAAAACTTTATAATAAACTCATATTTTGAAAGTTGTATAGCTCAACTAGATGGCTTCTTGAAGTTGGACAAAATATCTGCAAGTTATTTACTTTAAAACATATTTTTCTAGCACTACTTGCAAAGGCTAGTTGTCTTACCTAGATTATATTTACATCTAATGGGTATTTGCATCTGAGTTTTCCAGAGTTACGGTGGCTTTTTTAAGTACCCAAGACCTGACAGTTGACCACAGCTTCACACTAGAACAGCTATACTTTATCCTTTTTTTCCTGTTCCAGTTCTTTCAATAAGAGAGTTAATCTAGTGATTTCTTGCATCTCATACAAGATCAAACTTCCTCTGCTTGATCTTGTATGAGACCATACATAAGCTGTCTAGAATTAAACGAAGTGTGTTTTCAGCAATCCATTCTATCTTATTCTCAGACATGAGATAGCCATGTACGCGAACTCAGCCCCTTCAGAGAGAAAACATCGCCTTTCCCGTCACAAAATTATAAGTGCCACAACTGGAATGCATAAACTTTTTACAAGTGAAACGACTCTCCAATTCAGTAACTGGTGTACTGATATTTCGTACTCCTGGAACAGCAGCCCAGCACCTGAAATCAAATCTCCTTCCAAGTCTTTCGTTTCAGCTCTTTCAGGTATTCACTGAACACGATTATTTGAGCTGTAGGCCTACTGTAAATACCAGCTGTAGATTCTAGAATCTTTTAGTACAACATTCATGGTTTGCTACAGTTTCCCAGTTCTCTATATCTGTATTCCTATTCGTAGGATAAAGATCTTTAAAAGTGTTACACGTTATCTGAATGATCTCTTAAAAAGCTATAACAGAATTTCATACTCCTAAATGCTTTAAGACTCACCAATGATAATCCAGGAATTGATGGCATAACTCAGTAGTCAAGGTCCTCCCTTCCTGTGGGGTTAAGGCAGTCCCTCCTACTTGCCCTCATGTGGGTCAACAGGCAGGTCCTCTCTCCAGGTTCCGTTTCTAGTTCCAAAAATCCCAACTCCTCCGTGATCTATGTGTTGACATGCTTGAAAGAAGTTTATTATAGGTGGATTCACAAACATTTCTATTAATTTCCTGTTTTCTATCTTTTAGTTCTTTCGGGAGATCACATACTCTTATAACACCTTTTAATTTTTCTTCTTGACACATTAAATTCATGGGTGACCGGTAACATTTTGTTAACTTTTCATTTTTTATGTTGTTGTTTAAAAAGGTTGGTATTCATTGCTAGCATGACACAAGCCCAAGTACTTTGAATCAGTCTTTTTAATGGTCTATTTCTCACTGGCTGACTGTTTACAAACTGTATCCTACAATTATGTTGTTTTTTCAAACTTTGTATTTTTTTTCTTTTTTCATGACAAGCAGTCAGTGCAATTATGGTCTGTCACTCTGTTTTCTCCCTAACATTTTTCTTGTTAAAACTATTGTATCACGTATGTCTCATGGCCTAAGCATTTGCAACTTGGCACACCTCAAGTCATGAACACTGCATCTGAGCACAACTTCATTCAGGGACAATGAGTGAGCACATGGCTGGAGTAACTGTGGTTTAGGCCTATTAGTTATTTCCATAGCTATTAGCTTACCACTTAATAGCTCTACTAATTGCTGGATCCACCCTGGGTACTACTGTTGCACTGCACTGATTCATATATCAGTGTCACCTCGACCTTGCTAAGAGTTTAGACCCACAGAAGGTGAGATGCATGCCAGTGGCTCTTGTCACCCTTAGTGGAGAAGGCTACTGAGCCCCAAAGGTAATGCCACAGGTAGCAACAAGGTTAGCACTCCGTTTTTTTTTTTGTTTTTTTTTTTAAAGTTTGGGGGCCATATGCCTTTGGGAAGGGGTGGACATCCTATGGAACTATTATGAGAGAATGAAGCTGTGTGAAGGGTCTCTGTTTGGTATGTTCTCATCAGTAGCTTGCCTTCACCAGCCAGTGATTGTGGTAAGTTGCCAAAACTCAGTCCCTCTTGTGAGGTTAGCTTTCCTCAATAGCCAGAGGGGTGGGTATAGTCAGTGGGCAATGCAG
Source organism: Macrobrachium rosenbergii (assembly GCA_039081455.1). NCBI lineage: Eukaryota > Metazoa > Arthropoda > Malacostraca > Decapoda > Palaemonidae > Macrobrachium > Macrobrachium rosenbergii. Next base: position 2,898,192 of record JANJGK010000050.1, read on the forward strand.
TGGAGGTCCTTTGGCACTGGGTGTGTGGCGGTCTGATTTCACCCAGGATCACTGTAGCAATCAACCTGCAGAGGATAAAATCTCTGTAGAAAGCAAAAGTTTACTTGAAGAAATGATAAGTTTAAACCTTCCCCTAATGAGTTGAATAAGATAGAGTTAATCTATGTACCTCCTTACTTTACGCAGCTTAATGTGGAATTTAAGTGACACCAATTAAAATGGGGAAAACCCATTAGAAACTATATTGTTAAACTGATGTGCTTAATAACAGGTAACTAATAAACGTTCATGCATGTCACCGCCCCCCCGCCCCAAAAAAAAGACCTGGAATGTCATTTGCAAGGAGCTCAGATCAGTGCTACAAATTCAAGAAAAGTACCTCCTTCCACAACACAGAATTCTGTGCAAGTGACTTTTTGAATGCAATGTTATCAAACGCGCCAGATGATGTCACACTTTTCGAAAGGTTTAACCAATTATAGTTATTAATACAATTATTGTCTTATATTATCACCTCAAAACTTGTTATTTTGAATATAAGTCGGTTACACAAGTCTTTAAACAAATTGTATTCTTGCGAATTGTACTTAAGTGTAGCAATGGCCTTTTGACTTCCCAAACAAAACTATTTATTGCATTCATTCTCTTCAAGTCTGTTCTTAGACTACACAAATCAAAAGAGCAGTACCACTTTGGGTCAATCAAATATTTCAACCTTATATTTTTTGTTCAGGAAATCGAGAAATGAAGCTCTTGGCAAAAATATTGAAATTTAAGATTACAAATTATTTCCCTCTAGTCCATGCAACAAATCAGTACTGTTCATTATGATGTAAAGTCTCTAAGCTTTATCATGAACTCATCATGCCCAATTTTCCCAGGAATTTGATGAGTAAACAAATACTAACCTATATTCGTTTGAATAGTGGTTATTTTCTGACCCAATTTACTTATGGCATGTGATTCTTAAGCAGAGATTGGGGGAAAAAGTGATTGGCACAGCCTTACCATTCAGGAGTGTCTGGACACATTATATTGTCGTAGGTCAATCTGAACTTCAAGGCTGCTTTATTGGGGATATAATGTAATCAGTAGTTCACAGCACCCACAGACCTGAGATGGAAGAAATCAATCGTTAGTACACTGTAGTTGAATCTAACCGAAACCCTAACAGAGGGATTAAATCTAGAACAGTATTTGGAGGCTTAAAATTTGAACAATAATGCTGCAAGTTTATAGAGTGGACTGATAGAATAGAACAGAATAGAACATAGAATCTAGGCCAATGGCCAAGCTTTGGAACCGATGAGGGCATTCAGCACTGAAACGGAAATTGACAGTAAAAGGTCTGAAAGGTGTCACAGGAGGAAAACCTCAAAGCAGTTGCAATATGAATCGTTAGGAGTGGGTGGAAAGCAGGGTGGAAGAAAGAAAATATGAACTGAGGTACAGTAAAAGGAATGACAGGTGTTGTGCTTGCTGAGGGTAGAATAAATTGCCTGTGCAAAGCCAAGATAGCACAGAATTATCATCATCATTAACTCAGGAAGCCATTAAATTATTAAAACGTCAATGAACTTCCATAACAGATGTATAATGAAGGCGTTAGGTTGTAGAATGTAATAGCAGTTGTAAAGTTAAAAAATATAACGGTATTACGATGCTGTCTAAACGAGGTGCTGGGAGTCTTTTAAAAACACTACAGAAATTCCAAAACAAAAAAATACTAAGGGATGTAGTTAATCAAGCTACCAGTGTCAGAAAGGTTTTCAAAACAAACTTGAACCACGCAATGGATATCTATGTAAAACATGTTCAGCACGACATATTTAATATTCAGTATCAAACCAGATTCAGATCAGGAATGGAACATAGTTCGTAAGAAAGCTCTTCTATCTTAAGTAACCTATATAAAATTTTGTATATGTAGACTATATCATATGTTCAAATATGAACTGAGAATGCATTTCCTGTCCCTATCCACTTTTGCATGACTTAACACTTCTGGAGACAATTTTAGCCTTCAGTACTGATTCACTTTTATTAACCTGTTTCTATCTTAAGATTCATCTTACTGGTAAGAAATAAATATACATAAAACCTTCATTAACATCAGTGTTTTTGTGGCAAAAAGGATTTATGCAATTTTTTTTATATTATATGTAAATATTTTTACACTCCTATCAACCCTGTGAGTTCTTGACAGAACAACAACTTTTAAGATTAACCAAATAATAATAATGAGAAAAATTAACCTCACCATTACAATGGTTGATTCCTGAACTGTCGTGAAGGTTGAACAGTTTTCAGTCTCGACAGCAGTGGTTTCTGATCCTGGTCCCTGGTTCTATCTCCTGATCCTGGTTCTGGTCCCTGGTTTTATCCCCTGGTTTCAGGTTCTGGTTCTTGATCCTTGGTCCCTGGTTCTGGTCCATGGTTCCTGGATCTATCCCCTCGTTCTTGGTTCTAGTCCCTGGTTCTATCTCCTCGTTCCTGGTTCTGGTTCTTAAATCCTTGGTCCCTGGTTCTAGTTCCTGGTTCTGGACCCTGGTTCCTGTTTCAGGATTCTTGGTCACTGGTTCCTGTTTCCTGGTTCCTGGTTCTATCCCCTCGTTCCTGGTTCTGGTTCTTAATCCCTGGTTCCTGGTTCTAGTTCCAGGTTCTGTTCCACAGTTCCTGGTTCTGGTCCCTGTTTCAGGATTCTTTGCCACTGGTTCCTGTTTCTTGTTTCCTGGTTCCCAGACCCTGGTTCCTGGTCCCTAGTTCTTGGTTCGTGGTTCTGGCCCCTGGTTCCTAGTTACTAGTTCCTGATTTCTGGTCCCTGATTCCTTGCTCTTGGTTCCTAGTCATTGGTTCCTGGTTCCTGGGTCTTGTTTCCTGATTCGTAATCCCTGGTTCCTGGTTCCTGGTGTCATTTCGATACATCTATAAAGTCGCTTTGATACAAGCCAAGTCGTTTCAGTTAGGTAAAAATAAAAACTGAATAATGAAAAAAACACGTATTGTATTTCTTTTATCTCGCTCCAATCTGGTTTCCTTAAAAAGCAACAACGTATTTTTATTACCCACTTTTTTTCAAAAAGGTCTCACTTGCGTTATAGTAACTGACATTGACCGGACGTCTAGTGTTTTATGCAAACATTAAATTTATATCTCACAACGAGAACAAAGTCAACATGATTTAAGTCATGCAAACATTAGATCTGTGTATTGAAACGAGAACGAAGTCAACATGATTTAAATATCTGGTGTCTAGATAATTCTCTTGTTATTTTTTTAATAATAATTACGCGATTATAATTTGCTAAAAATGACCTCCTCGCAGTCTAAACTTAGGCTACTCATTGAGGTTGCGATTCTAATTTAACCGCTCCCCCCCTTTCCATACACCCGCCCCCCCAAAAAAAAATAAAGGCAAAAGTACGAAATAACATTAACCAAATATTAACAAGAGACTCGCCACAATGGACCACATAATATTTTCGCTTGATTGAGGGACATTTCTTAGTTCTCTGGTAAGGGATTGAGTGGGCAGGCTTGCAAGAGTCAAAAGATTCACTTCTTTTTTTAGTGAATAGAATGGAATTTAGAATTCAGGCACTAAAATGAGGTCACTCAGCGCTGAAACGGAAACTGACAATAAAACGTTTTCAAAGGCGTAACAGGAGGAAAACATAGCGGTTGCATAATTAAGAAAGTTAGGAGATGGAAGGAAGAGAATACGAACGGAGGTTCAGTAAAAGGAATGAAAGGGGTTGCAGATAGGGGACGAAAGGACGCTACATAGAGCCTTAAGTAATGCCAGCCTCGGGACCTCGGCTCGTACCCAATCGAATTTCTAGATGTATTGAGGCGACTCGAAGCGAACCGCCCGGCCTCAGGCTTAGACTTTCGAGCGATATTTTTCTGTAAACAAAAAATTATCTACATTAATTACATACATATAATATAAACTACCTTAAACGATAAAAAAAGGTTTTGTATAAATTCTAGATGAATGAATCTCTCTAAAAAATATAATTCCTTGAATGGCATAACTTCTATGGGACAATGAAAATCTCGAATTGGCTTTCAAACCAAGCTGAAAGTTTTCGCCAATACATCATATTTTGAACTCTGATTTTTAGAACAGCAATAAATCAACCATCTGCTACTTTCCTGTAACAGTTACTTTCACCAAAGCAACGAACGAAGTGGCCAGGAGGAACAAGTATGGCGCAGTAAGTCTTAACCATGAATAAGTGACAATCTTCGATGTACGACGCAAAATTCTTCAAGAAAACTCTCCCGTCAAGCTGCTCAGCTTAGAAAAAAATCTTGCTATTCTAAGCGAGCGCATCCGTTTCCCTTTTAAGAGGGTCTATGCCTCTTCGTTGCATTTGTGATCAATGTATTAATGCATCAAATTCGGATAGATTTTAATGAATCAAGAAAGTGCCGTCAGAGTAATTGTTTAAAGGTGGAAAAGTCTCTTTTACGTCTAATATGATACATGCTAGAAATCACGCCCGGTTACAAGACTACAGAGTGTCTGCACTTTCCTTATAAGAATATTATCCCTCTTAAAACGTGAAATGCAGCACAATGACTTTATCAACGAACTAATAACCTCTTTATATATATATATATATATATATATATATATATATATATATATATATATATATATATATATATATATATATATATATATATATATATATATATATATATATATATATGAGAGGGTAGGTGGCTGCTATCAACCGAGGCAAACAGGACCAAGGGCAGAGGAAGACGTCCATAATAACGGCATACCTTTATTTGTGCTTACGTTTCAAGACATCTGTCTCATTATCAAAGCTGGAATAAGTAAAATATAAATATAAAATCAGACTCAGACTTAAAATTACAATCAAAATATAAAAAAGAAAAGTTATACAAAAGAAAGACAAAATTAAGAAGACCGTTACCGTTTGTACGGAGTATAAAAGTAGAGTGACATAAACAAAGAATTCCAGGCCGGGGTAAACTCACGTCAGGTACAGAGTTGTTGAAGTAGTTTGGTTGTTCAATCTTGGTACTAGTAGTTTAATGAAAAGAGATTCAAAGATAGGAAGCGAAGAACTGGGGACTTTGGAAAGTATTTTAAAATTTCTATAATCAATTTCTGTTTTACATCTTTTGGCGTGTTCTCGAATATTTGAGAACTCTGGATTAGATAGTTTGACTCCAGTTCTATAACTGACCCCCCTATGACAATCAATTCGCACTTTCAGTAGGCGGCGTGAGGCGCCCACGTATTGAATCGGCTAACGTATATTTACCAAAAATGAGCTGAATATGTCCATCCGTTTTGTGGGAAATTCTTGCATGTTAGTTAAAAAAGTTGTGTGCGCATTTTCCGTCTCTCCTTAACCGAGAGTTCCACCACCCGTATGATTTACTTGGACTAGATATATGTGCTATTATAGTCACTTTACACCCGATTCAATTTAAATGTCTACTTCACATCTGAAGGTTCGTTGCTTACGGCAATCATTGTTATTTTCTAAATAAATTTACATTGTCACCTAACTCAAAACATCGTCCAAGATATGTTACCATTGCCTATAGCTGAGGATCAGAAACTGTAAATGCCTACTCCTCCTCCAACTCCCACCCCCGCGGAAAGCTGTGGCTGCAGCGGTCACTGTTTCCTAATTCTCAAATGTGACAAGTGAGTGAGCAGCCACATAAGAAAAGAGAAACCCACAGGTAACGAACTAAAACCGTGGAAAGTAATGACTACTGTGCATTTCAGGGCCGCGTCTAATGGATTTTCGTCGATAAAATCTTTACAAAGCATTGGATATGGGTCTTATTTTGGAAATAGCTATTTGAACCCACAGCCTAATTGGCAAAAATATGCAGTGATGTCTAATGTGGATAATTAAGGCACTTATCAGAGTAAATCAAAGAAATCTAAAGGCAAACTTAGCTAAATTTAGTAAGCACCAAGAGAGAGAGAGGCTAGTTGTGACGTAAACTGTGACATCAGACTTAATAAATAGGGTTTCCCAGTACTATGATAATGATCGCAGAAACACAAATATTTGACCCTCCTGTACAATAAGCAATACCTTGAGTAGGATATGCGATAATTATCGAAATTTTATTTTCTCTATTTCCATCGAAAAATCTTCACTAATGGTCTGCTCGAAGCGCAAGACCCTGATTCACACAAGGCTGGCTTAATCGTAAACAAACATCATCATATCCTTTTATATAATTTTATATTACAATGTTTTTCTTTACTTCATATTTCCTTCCATTTCAATAAAGTTCGCTATATATAATCAATGGATTAGTTTTTTTTATAAAATTTAGGGCATAGCCCAAGTGCTTGGACTGTGAGTTACAAGTATCATTCGGCATAACAATGTGGTCAAGATTAAATGAAAAATATATATATATATATATATATATATATATATATATATATATATATATATATATATATATATATATATATATATATATACATATAATAAACGATGTAAATGAAATAATCAAAATAACTGATAATTGAAAGAATGAATAACTTAAAATCCATAAAAAAATATATAAATAGATAAAACCGGGAATACATAGACTCACTGGTAACCACTCAACAACCCTACAACAAACATTAGTGTCAGTAAATGAGTCAAGCGAATAGAAACAACAAAACAGAAGCTGATGTACCAACCAAGCACTGTGGATTTATTATGGGACTGATTATGCATTATGGAAGTTAACGTTAGAACACTTGCATTATCTTACACTCATTTAGCAGGATTAATCAAGTACACGTGAACCGGAACTTTTGAGGAGACATTATGAAGCAACAGAAACTCCAGGGTAACAATGGTTTTCACAGTGTGTTACTTAAGTGATACTTACTGTAAGACTTGGTGCATACTTCAAGTTAAAGGAACAGTGAATTGCTCCTTGGAACTCTATTACACAATTAGTATTCTCATTTGATGCCCCTTCCCTTATTGTAGGCCTACTGTACTCTACTTAGAAACATGGCTCATCGAAAAGATGAGAGAGAGAGAGAGAGAGAGAGAGAGAGAGAGAGAGAGAGAGAGAGAGAGAGAGAGAGAGAGAGAGAACAATATTAAATCATGAATCCTTCAATAGTCCTGGGCAAATACTAGTTCATGAGAGAGAGAGAGAGAGAGAGAGAGAGAGAGAGAGAGAGAGAGAGAGAGAGAGAGAGAGAGAGAGAGAGAGAGAGAGCAATATTAAATAATGAATCTTTCAATAGTCCGGGGCAAATACTACTTCATGAGAGAGAGAGAGAGAGAGAGAGAGAGAGAGAGTACCCTATGCAGGGTAGGTGTTTGAGTGTGTGAAACAATAGAAGAATTCCATATGCTACTACTGTTACTACTACTACCAACATCTGAGTCTTCTTTCATAAAGTAGGCCCATATGGGCGGTGTGTCTAGTAACGAACGTCATACTACAGTGTCAATGAGTGGGAGGGCCTTCAGTAATGACGTTTTACTAGCCTCTATCTACGAGGCTGCTAGATTAGCTAAGTTTCCCTTTAAATTTCTTTGATTTACTCTGATAAGTGCCTTAATTAAGAACATTACACATCACTGCATATTTTTGCTAATTAGGCCGTAGCTTCAAATAGCTATTTCCAAAATACGATCCATATCCGATTGTCTGGTAAGATTTTATCCACGAAAATCAATTAGACACGGCCCTGAAATGCACAGTAGGCTTCAATTTCACCGACGCTTTCCGAGATACCATGATTAAATTAACATTTTCATACGATTTTGGGAAATTCTTAAGACAAAGAGCGAATGATTACCATTTAATTAAAAAAATGAGCCTATTAAGCCTATTACTCATATGAACTGTGAGTTTCCGAACGGATAGGCCGAATATTTTTACCATAAGGAATGTCCTATAAAGTTTATAGTCGTTGGTACTGGTGGGCCCCACAAGGTTTTCAAGCTTCGACTTCCGTAATCCATCCTAAAAATGATCGGAATGTCGGCTAACTATGCGTCAACAATAACAGGAACTATATTACCCCACGTCCTTAAAACAAGAGTAGAAATTCCAGTGAATGCCACACTTTAAAAGGCCTCATGGCCTGTCAACACTGTAAAAGCTCGTTGAGTATGTATATATATATATATATATATATATATATATATATATATATATATATATATATATATATATATATATATATATATAATATATATAATGGACCTACGTATACATTTTTTCCTGACAGTGAACCGAGTAGCTTACTTGTACATCAGGGTCATAAGTGATCATAATGGAAGATGAATTCCTACAGTATCTGGTCACATGTTCCTCTCACTCAATTCTATTCATTTATATCTCCACATACATCCTGTCACCAGCGTTATCATCTTTTCTCTTAGAGAGAGAGAGAGAGAGAGAGAGAGAGAGAGAGAGAGAGAGAGAGAGAGAGAGAGACGTACCTCATAATCAGAATGTTCGCCTGCATCACGGGTGCCAGTATCCAAGTTTGACAGTGATGTTCTGATTATGTCACCATCACTGAGGAAAGCCAGGCCACTAAAACACCATAATTTTGGCACGTAGGCCTAGATGTCGTCTGTCCTAGTTCCTGACTTGTGTGACTTTTCAACTTGTCGCATTTCTTGGTGTTGATTTCGGGGTGTCGAGTCTCCGTTTAATGTCCCCTCTGGTAATGCTAGGACCTCTCTTTTGTATTTCATCGTCTATTGCCATCAGGATTTCAATCCTTGTACAAGTAACTTTTGATTGACCTTCCATGGGCAGGGATGTTGCCGGTACAACTCAGTTAACCGAAGGGTGTCTTCTTTGGACCACTGAATGCCTTTAGGGGTTTGTGCACTGGTGACAGGAGCGGTGGACATCACGACTATGCGAAAATCCTGTGGTAAGTGAGAATGCTAATAAACTAGGAATCAGGAAAACTTTTGTGATTCCCAGTTCCCACCACCGTTGGCGAAACAAACGACCATAGTAGGTGGTGTTTGGTTCAACTGCTCTCACTAGACTCTCTGGTTTGTTCGCTTATTTAATTGTCACCTACTCACTTCCATTCCTGGCAGCCACTCACCTTCCCACTTTGTATAGTGGAACGGGTTATGGGAACAGTGTTTGCCTGTCGGGCAGTGCCCGCTAGTGTGAACAGGGCTTTATAAGCAGTCAGCTTGGGCTAAAGTTCTAGCTGGAGTCTATAGCGAAATGCAGTACGATAAACTAAACATCCTTGAGTGACACAGTGAAAACCACTCATGTTCAGTACTAGACCATCCATCTGCTCAAGACATCCTATTTCAGCCAAAAACAAGCATTTTAACCCCTGAAGTACGTACAGTAAATCCAGTCCGCAAAACTACAGTAATTCTTGTAAGAGAGAGAGAGAGAGAGAGAGAGAGAGAGAGAGAGAGAGAGAGAGAGAGAGAGAGAGAGAGAGAGAGAAAGAGAGAAAGCGAGAGAGAGAGAGAGAGAGAGAGAGAGAGAGAGAGAGAGAGAGAGAGAGAGAGAGAGAGACCATACTTTCCAGAGTCTAGGTTTGTTGTAGGATGAGAACACCTTTCTGTGGAGTGTCATAGTCTGATCACCTTACCTGACTTGCACGTTAACTATGATTAATACAAGCACGTTTTAATGTTATATAATATTCTCTTATATGAACAACGCTCGCAACCCCATAGGCGCACACACAAAACCACCAGATTCACTGTTTCACAGCCCACTAAGTCTACTTAAAACATGAAGTTACACCTGTACTGTCACCATAAGCAACGAACCTCCCTTCTTAACCATCCATAGCAAAATTCAACAACATATCCTGATAAATGTTTTATTGCATAATAATCGCAAAATATACCTCCACGCTCATTACAAAAAAACTATACTTAACAGCTTAAATAGCACCAACACTCACAGTGTAGTCATTTTGAACTGCAGACGAAATGAAGAGAGTTCTTCCCCAATAATGTCAGCTACCACAGGGACCCCAATCGCACCAGTCGGCTGCATCATACCATCCCTGACGGAGGATCGTTTGTTCAATTTACCCTCTGTCGCTACAGCCTAAATGCTGCAACGGTTTATAACTGATTTTAACGAATGTCTTTCATTCACCTGAACACAGCCACACTTGCAGTTTGGTTTCAAATTCCATTTATATTAAGGTCACAGAATATTCCCTTAAAATAACTGATGTCAATACGGTAAAAATTTTTACCAAAACTATAAAATTTTTACCAAAATTTTAAAAAGTACGAATTCATAGAACACCCTACAGTTTTGGAGTCAATCATTCATAAGTCTGCAACATTTAATTTCGATAAGTAATATTGTCGCTACTATTAACTTGCTCGTAAGCGCAGATAAAAAAAAATGTTTTTGTTTCCCCATGTTCATAAGCCTGCTTGGATTACGAGTTAATGTGATGATTCTTGAAACTCCGTCATTTACAAAAATACCGTCCAAGTAAACAGCAGGCTTTAATCTATCCCCAGTCATAGCCTACAGCCTTTTTCCTCGGTAAACGTCCTCGTACAATAATATTCCGGTCACCACATTTACTTACCTAATCTATGACAAGGATAATACGTCAGTTAAAAGTGACATTCACCTCTATTTGTCGCGAGTACCTTGGTAATTATTATCCCACCGTGATATCGCCGACGTCCGGTTATTTACGTGACTAAATCTCACTACTCAACCACTTGACACCAACTCTGCCAATGCGTAAGGAAATATAATATAAAAACCAAAAACCTTCCCTACCAGAACAGTCACTGACACTCAAACTTCCACCTCATGTCGAGCAAAGACGGCGACTCACTCACTCACTTGCCCGAAGCTGTCAGAACCAAGCACTTCCGGTTGCCTGTGAAGTCACTGGGGAACTGCGGGGGTGAAGTTTGTTGGTGGATGGACTTTCGTTCATTAACGTCAGATTTTCCTTTTTTACAATATATGGACGAATGAAGTGAAGTTGAAATAATTACAAGCCCGTTTATACTCTCAAAACAATGATCAAACTTTTAAAAAAACTCACAAAGTGTCTGCTGAATTTTCCCGAGGGTTTTAACTACCAGAGAGAGAGAGAGAGAGAGAGAGAGAGAGAGAGAGAGAGAGAGAGAATAAATAAATCCTAACCGTATCTCGGTCAACATCGAGAGAACCCCGGATTTTATCATTCAAATCCCAGACTAATGAAATAACGGGTGGGAGTGGCAGAGGCTTCGAGCTGTCAAACTTGCAAACGACTGTTCATGAGCACCAATTTCAAAGCTTCCTCTTCGTTTCTAATAAAAGATACAGAGCTGTACGAATGCAGTAAAGCCTGTCTTTAACTCGTGCTCGCGGGCGCGTACGTGTTTCATTTCCCCCATACCTATCACCTAGCATCCATTGATCCTACCCACTGAGAAACTGGTGCAGAATTCGACGCAACTTACAAGTGTCCTTTTGTATATTAGATGACCAGGTTTGAAAAGCCTCAAACCAGTCAACTGAAAACTGTCCCAAACCAGAAATAATGGCCGTACCTTTAAATGGTTAGGAAAATAAGTCTCACTAAGAGCGACCGGTCGTCTATCGGTCAGTAAGCAGGCGATTAGCAATTTACGTGTGTTGTCGGTTACCACTTCCCCAATTCAATCAGGATTTTGCAAATTCGTGATGATTATTCAACAGGTACTCAATAAGTTACAGAATTATTGAACAACTGACGAATTAAGTTGCAAATTCGTGATATTGATTCAGCAAATACTCGATCGTTGGTTACATATGTCACTCAAGTAGAGAAATGGGATAAAAACACCGATTTTCATCGATTTGTAGACATCAATGGTGACATTTAAGGGCCGTATCGTCTCAAGTCTAGCCATCGGATTCCTTCACTTGAATTTGATTTTATTCTTGATAATGTTTATCTTAAATTGCACTCTGCAATAAGGGGATTTATAGTGCAAAATAATCTAGACAGTTGGCTCTTAACCTGTTGCCACATTACCCGAGATCGGAAAAGATTGTCGGAAGTTGCCTGATCTGATTTAATGACTAGAGCCCAGATGTCCACATCAAGCCTCTTGCCCCTTCCAGCGCATTGCCACGCTAACGATTAAAGTTTTATCACGGACCCCCACCCCACTACCTCCCCACAAGCCACAAATACGATCAAAGTCCTAAGAATTGTCACTCCATCTTGGAAATCAATTTTTGAAAAGCACTCAGTGGCCCTCCAGCTACGAAGGACTAAACAGTTTACAAAAATCTTTAGAAAAATCCCAAAATTCTGAATTCCGTGACCACCGCACCCCTTTTGGCTGACATTTTCCAGATAGCCAGTGGCTATTCGAACTTCCAACATCCAAAGAGTCAAGGACATCCGTACAGAAGGCAAAAAAAAAACTAACTTGAAACGCCTTGTCCTTACCAGAAACTTCTTGTGCATTTCTTAAGCTCTTGTTTACAGAGGGACCAGGCCATCTTCCAGTTCGGAACTACACTGAGCCTTCCAATGCTGGGAAATAGGATAGGAAGTGCCTTGGCCAATCACAGGCCTCCACCATATCCAACGTTCCTATCGTCCCCTTTGATTGGATGAAAGCTTTGTCTTTGGGCAAAGCGTCTTCGTAAGCGATCTCCCATTGGCTGGTCGAATATAACTCAATTTTCAGAAGGTATTTCTGTGGGAACGAATCTACTTCCATATCTAATATGTACATGAATAGTTCTTGAACACATGAAAACCAGTTGAGAAACCTTTCCTCCTTTCCTTTCAGTTTTTCTCAAGGAGAAACCCTCTATTTTCCGTTAATAAAAAAAAAAACAAACAAGACTTACACAAAACCATGCATACAATTTTTCTGATAAAACTCTGTTGGAATCAATATTTCGTATGGCAGAGGAAACTGAATTCGTCATGCAAGAGTTCATTCATTTTCATTCTAGATTTTTAGGTGTATTTACGAATTGTAATTCTCCCGAAAGCTAAGAGAGAACAGGCGCCGAGAGCAGATTTATTTCCTGGCTCATTCCAGTTTCTAATTTCCTATCGAAGTCATATATTCTAACATTTTCTTACATTTCTTTTAAACCATACGTCGTTGCAATGAGATACGTTCTATGTAAAAGCAAAAAACCTCACAGATACAGCCAACATCTTATGGGTAATATAATAGAGTTGGTGGTTTTCAAATGTAACTTCAGTCAATCTGAAGGATCGAACATAATTCTGTCAGACTTCCATCATCTGAATTAGAAGAGGCATGATTTACAGAAGCTATTTCCTATTACCCAAGAGAGAAGGAACTGACTTTTTATGAAATCAATTAAGTGAACATTTCGCAGTATATTAACAATCTACTGAACTTTTTAGGAGTGCAAATTCTTAATTGGAATATACTTTCAAGTTTTATTTAGCACTGAAATGTAAATGGAATCCTGGAATGTTGATGTGGTGTACAAATAAAATTAATGCACTGAGAGAGAGAGAGAGAGACGAGAGAGAGAGAGAGAGAGAGAGAGAGAGAGAGAGAGAGAGAGAGAGAGAGAATGCCGCAGACATTTAATTGAAGATGATGTTTTCCACTATGAGAGAGGTGTTCGTATTTAGAAGCGAGAGAGAGAGGTGTTCGTATTTAGAAGCGAGAGAGAGAGAGAGAGAGAGAGAGAGAGAGAGAGAGAGAGAGAGAGAGACTGTCTTAAACATTCAACTGAAGATGATGTTTACCACTATGAGAGAGGTGTTTGTATTTAAAAGAGAGAGAGAGAGAGAGAGAGAGAGAGAGAGAGAGAGAGAGAGAGAGAGAGAGAGAGAGACTGTCTGAAACATTCAACTGAATATGATGTTTTCCACTATGAGAGAGGTGTTTGTATTTAAAAGCGAGAGAGAGAGTTCTTTTAATTACCTTATCCCTCCTCGAACACAGAAAGCCATCTATCTACCTGACGCTTGAGCCAGGAATTGAAAATAAACATCTGGTTCCAATTCTAGCTTAGTAATGTAAGAATCGACACTTCCATAATTACTAATCACCTAAAGAGAAAGCCAACAATAGCCAGTCCCCGTAGGGGTAGTGCCGTCAGTGCGCCTCATGCGGTGCACTGTAGGAATTACTTATGGTTCTCTGCAGCGTGCCTTCGGCCCCCCAGCTGCGATGACTTTCGTCCCTTTGACTGTACCTCCTTTCATATTCTCTTTCTTCCATCTTACTTCCAGCCTCTCCTAACAATTGATTCATAGCACAACTGCTTTGAGGTTTTCCTCCTGTTACGCCTTTCAAACCTTTCACTGGCAATTTCCGTTTCAGCTCTGAATTACCTCATAGATCCCAGTGCTTGGTCTTTGTCCTAAATTCTGTATTCAATTCAACTCAACAATAGCCAGTCATTTGTTATCAATGCCAGATTACGAATAGATTCTTCTTATAAAACTGAATTGAAGTGTCACTCCTACTGAAGGGTATTTATCATCGTTCGCCCCGAGATCAGTTATGGCAGCTGTTCGTTTCTCTTTATTGCCCTACATATATTTTTATCTTTATTTTAAGGCTGTTTATGAAATTATAGAATAGATCATGAAGTAGAGGACGCTGTATTGAAAAATGAATATTTTAATAATAATTGTTCTGCGTTCAACATAATCTTCATATACAGTAATTCTAGGCTATGGTGGTAACTTGTATCAATGTCAGGGCTTTCCGCAAGGGGAGCTTATGGGAGTTCATTGCGTAGAAAAAACGGAAAAAAGCACACCACTTATACTGACATTTAACTTGATGCATGTGGCAACCTGACTCATCACGGTATATATATATATATATATATATATATATATATATATATATATATATATATATATATATATATATATCCAAATTTAGTTCCATTGCTTAGAAATCAGATAGGTTGTATAATCCTCCAGCTACATGTGTGGAGATTATTTGGCAGTTACCCTAGGAAACAGGCTTTTCTCACAAGGCCTGCATGCAACATCTAGGTACCTCAGACAATCCTCTGCTGATTTGTTTTACTAAGGGAAGTAAACTATCTGAATTAATTGGTGTCACGAAGAGGTCTTCCTCCACACTAACCTTCTATTCAGCAGCTTGCGAACATCCTCATCACGCTTCACCTTGACAAGCTCCTCATAGTCAGTGTGGTGGAAACAGCTCATAATCCAGGTCATCCGACTGAGGGCATGTATCTCTCTGCCCCAGCAAGAGTTATCATGTTCATGGGGAGCTTAAGCCATCTTGCCTTCTCAGGAGCTTTGGTCTCTGGAGTGGAATGAAAAACTTCTGGGGGAGGCTGTATACAGTAGACCAGAATCTAAGAGTCAAGATGGTCTTATGGTATCATAGCCATGTTGTATTGATGAGTTGACAATATTTGTCTTGTCCAGTCTGGCGTTCAGAGTGTTGAGTTTCTCTCTCATTCTTGTTCATATCTGAGTTTATGGCAAAATTCAGAACTTCACAGTTCATGGTAAGAGAGCTTCTCTGTTTGCTACCTCTGGGAAACAGTTGATGGTAACCTGGATGATATGCTTCAATGCCTGGGCGCAAGGTAAAAGGTAACTTTTAGAGGACCCCAATGTCTCAGGCTGGAGATTTTCCTCACCCGCTTGTTAGCACCATAAGCACAAGAAGGTGTATAGGAACACTATTTCTTTCTGGCTCTCTGCCTAGTCAAATGAGCTTACAAACTCTGTAGTGAGGTTGACAGTTGTAAAGTTCAGGTGAGGCCACAAATTCAGATGCCTGAGAGATTGCCTGGTATTTCAGAATAACTTGTTGGTAGGTATTGAAGGCAGGTGTCTGGAAATATACAAGGTTTACAACTCATCCTTCCCCAGGGATGTTACCCACAAGTCCCCTGGACACCTTCCTCTTGAGACTTGTGGCGGTTGCTTAAAAGGTTGTGTAGTCTCTCAAACTCATTTGGCTCATTTTGAACAGAAAACTCCCTCTCCTGGATACTCAGAAGGCATAAGAGATTGGCTATTATCCTTCTCTCTCTCTCTCCTCTCTCTCTCATCTCTCTCTCTCTCTCTCTCTCTCTCTCTCTCTCTCTCTCTCTCTCTCTCTCTCTCATGCTGAGTTCATGCTGTATCCGTCATAGATGCAGGTAATCAAGCACCCAGTCTTAGACTTTAGACTTCTTCTTTTAAGATACAACCTATCTCTCATTCTCCTTAATAATGGGGTAGCGGCAGCAGTTGAGTTGTAATGAGAATCCATCAATTGTATCGGCCAGATTTAGCAACCTGATTCATCTTTGCAGGCACTTCAGACAGCTTCCCACCTGAAGAGTTGAAGCTCCTATATAGCAGATGATAGTTTGCATTCCTGTAGAACAATTAACAAAGAAAGTTAAATTCGTTCCCTCATAATACCTACAGTATGTGTTGAGGAATACTCTGGTACATAAAACTCTCTGGTTTGTGTACCACTGGAAGATAGTAACTGGAATTTGTATTCTTAATTATGTGTATTTTAGGAAAATAAAAAGATGTTTGCCCTCATTCACACTAAATCAGTTCATTACAAAGTATAGCCCTACCAAATGTGAATAAATTTAATTTCATCAAATCTTTCCCCATAATATATACCAATACATAAATTTTATATAAATTATCAGCTACTTAATTAGCATTCCTAGTTAATACCCAGAGAGCAATCACAAAGTGATTCCCATTTTCATTCTCTCATAGTATTTTAGAATAACTTCTCATTATACGAGTTTTTGTAAATAATCTGCTTAGGCTTGTTCATGTAAATAACTTTGAATGGCGTACCATATTGTCAGCTGTTCTTGACAAGTAGTCTTTATTCACCTTTTCCAGGTTTCAGAACAGATTTAGAACGCGAGGAACCGGGGCAGAGTTATAGCTGCCGAATTTGTTGAAGTCGTGGTCGTTTCGAAGAACCTTCCAGAGACGCCTAAATCCTCCATCCTTCTCGCCAGACTCAAAGAAAAACGAACTGCAACGAAGGAAGTCAGAGACCCCCGGAGTCCCATCCACAGCGCCACTGCAGGGGTCACGAAGGAATAGACAGGAGGAATATCGAGAGGAATATCGGGATGCCTTCTCCCTCCAAAGGAGCCCAGTCGGTTTGTAGTGAAGACGAACTCACTACAGCCTGCTGACGCCAACCTCCTTGATTTATAATTTTTTGCTTGAAGTGTGAAACTAGTTTACATTGTTTAAATGTAACGTTTTAGTTGCAAACGATTCATTGAAGATTAAAATTCCATCACAAAGAACTGGCAATATTGGTTACATTATGGTTATATTCAAGTGTATAAATCCTGTACAAATTTCTAATTTTGCAACTGAAAGATGTTTGCAGTTTTGATTTAAAAAGCCTAGTTATATATCATCTGTGTACTGCTGGATTTGTCACAAAAATGAATAACATTTAAATCTTTTATACATTTTTATCACAAAGGTAATAAATAGGTGTTTAAATAAGATGTATTTTCATTAAACCACCAGAAAAAAATACTGTTTCGAATGACAATTTTCAAATTCATTGAAAGGCAATCGAAATTTCGTAAACTGAGTTGAATTGAGCAAAATTTATTTTTAATATAATATAGGAAATAAACAATATAAAACTTACCGATTTCAAGCTATGGAATTAAATTTTATACACACACACACACACGTACGTACAAAAGTGATAATAATCATAATATATATATATATATATATATATATATATATATATATATATATATATATATATATATATATATATATATATATATATATATATATATATATATATATATATTATATATATATATATTATATATATATATATTATATATATATATATTATATATATATATTATATATATATATATATATATATATATATATATATATATATATATATATATATATATATATATATATGATTATATATATATATATATGATTATTATCACTTTTGTACGTGATTCATTTATCACACATTACCTCAGGTGAAAAATAAGAAACGGGGTGTAGGTCCTGACCGGTTTCGACTTTATTTCCAAGCCATTGACGAAGGACTGATACAGAGTGTGAGAAGTCACAAATATATATACTACAAGAACAGTACTGACGAACATACACAACCGTTAGAGACTCCATATCCCCACTCAGGCCGGTGTCGAGGTAGGAGTGGCCTTTAAAACTCATTTGGCTAAAAATCACAATAGACTCTCAGGGGACATTGCTGATAAACAGACCATACCCCACCTCAGATCCACACCTGACAGGTGTCATGGAGGCGGAGTTTGGAAACTCATTAACATTACTACCCTCGTACTGTGTTTACAAATATGATAATCCTATTTTCATACATCTCTACTGCCTACCTTAAAGTTTAAACAATTTACAAATTTCTTTTGGTATTAAAGGATCAAGTTTATACATCCCTTGACTGATATTCATATTCAGGTCCACATTATTCTTCATATTTGCATTTGAGATGGTAAGGAACATCATTGAATCTAGCTTTATAAAAGAAAGTTACAACCATAATATGAATATTCAAGGGATGTATATAACTTGATCCTTTAATATCAAAAGAAATTTGTAAATTGTTTAAACTTTAAGGTAGGCAGTAGAGATGTATGAAAATAGGATTATCATATTTGTAAACACAGTACGAGGGTAGTAATGTTAATGAGTTTCCAAACTCCGCCTCCATGACACCTGTCAGGTGTGGATCTGAGTGGGGTATGGTCTGTTTATCAGCAATGTCCCCTGAGAGTCTATTGTGATTTTTAGCCAAATGAGTTTTAAAGGCCACTCCTACCTCGACACCGGCCTGAGTGGGATATGGAGCCTCTAACGGTTGTGGTATGTTCGTCAGTACTGTTCTTGTAGTATATATATTTGTGACCTTCTCACACTCTGTATCAGTCCTTCGTCAATGGCTTGGAAATAAAGTCGAAACCGGTCAGGACCTACACCCCGTTTCTTATTTTTCACCTGTGGTAATGTGTGATATATATGTATATGTATATTGTATATGTATATATATATATATATATATATATATATATATATATATATATATATATATATATATAGAGAGAGAGAGAGAGATCGAGAGAGGAGAGAGAGAGAGAGAGAGAGAGAGAGAGAGAGAGAGAGAGAGGAATGATAAACGTCTTTTTGGGACATGATACTCTTTCACTGAACGAAAATTCCTACCAATTATTTTTTTTCCAATCGCTCCGTATGACGTTCATTTTAAAGCTAAAGAGTTGATCTTTATCATGATAAGTTAAAAATGCCTAAAAGTAAAATTAAATATCGATATTACGAGTAAAAGTTGGCCGTAACGGAAAAAAGTCGTGTTACTTTTTTCAACATTCATGATAAATCGGAGAAAGATTATATATCACTTCTGTTTACACCTTGTTAAAGCCTGATAAATTGCTTTCCAATGATATAATATTTACTACTATTTGAGTACATGTGACATGATAAAGCGCTTTCAAATAATTGTAAAATATAGTTCAGTGGCGTCCTGTTCGCCAAGTGGAATAGCGGTTTGTGACTCTATTAAAAATTTCTCAGTAAATCGAAATATTAGTATATCATATCTCCCAGTATATCGTAGAATAGTATGATAAATTAACTTTACAATGATATATAAGTCAATAGTATTTTGCACCACATATCACTAACAAACATCGATACAAAAATGCAAAAAAAAAAAAAAAAAAATTCATTCCCACCGCTGGTACGTTGGCCGATCGGAGAGATATATTTTTCAAAAATTTGGCAAAATTACAGATAGTAATATATTTACATTATCTTTATACAGTGTAATAGATTGATAAGTAAAATTTTTAATGATATATAATTTTAATAGATTTCCTGGCCGGGAATGAGTTTAAAACAACAATAAAAATGCAACTTTAGGGTCGAATATCGAGCGAGAATAAGCTGCTGGTAGTCTGTAAACGCAATAGTTATTTATTTGGTTTTTACAAAATTGCTAAAAAAAAAAAAGTCTATCACCCAAATAGCATATAAATGACGCTTTCCTCTTCTGAGAGAGAGAGAGAGAGAGAGAGAGAGAGAGAGAGAGAGAGAGAGAGAGAGAGAGAGAGAGAGAGAGAGAGAGAGAGAGAGAGAGATAGATTTGGGGTGACCCAGCGCAAATTTCTATGGCAATAATTTTCTTTCATCGCTCGGTGTAAAGTTATAATTGAAGCTACGTTAATGACTTAGGTGTCACTTTAAAGTTAAAGAGTTTATCTTTATCGTAATATGTTTAAAAACTCCCAAAAATAAAATTAAATATCAATATCTCGAGTAAAATGTAGCCGTACGAAAAAAATCGTATAACTTTTTTTAACAATTAATGATAAATCGCAGACAAATTATATATCACTTCTGTTTGCACCTTCTTAAAGCGTGATAAATTTCCTTTCCAATGATATAATATTTACTATTATTTGAGATATGTATAATATGATAGAGCGCTTTAAAAAAATTGTATACTATAGATGAGGGGCGTCGTCAGTTCGCCGAGTGGAATAGCGGTTTTGTGACTTATTAAAAAATTCTCAGTAAATCGGAATATTAATATATCATGTCTCTCAATATATCGTAGAATAGTATAATACATTATCTTTACATTGATATATAATTCAATGGTATTTGCGCCACGTAACACTAACAAACATCGATACAAAAATGCAGAAAAAAAAATTAATATTTCATTCCCACCACCGGTACGTTGTCCGATCGGAGAAAGATATGTTTTTCCAAGGTCTAGAGAATACAAGGTCTTCTCACGCGCAGGATTAACGCGGGTAAGGCGATGGGAGTTAAGAAAAGTGACGTCACGCGGTCTACTTGCTTTCTCCTCTGCCCAAGCTCTGTACAAATGGGAAAACTTTTCCTCCTGTTTCCTCGTTGACTCTTTTAATATTAAAATTGATTCATTCTTTTAGGGAAACAAAGCACATGTTGACCATATTCATTTCTATACGTGTATTGCATCCAAATAATTACAACTGGAACTTAAAAACGAAAAAACATTTTTCACTCTATTATACTGTACAACTCACACTCAAATACACATAACAAGTACTGTATACATAAGGTTAACAATTATACAATTATGTGACCAACTTTTTCGTTATGTTTACAATGATAACAAATAAATATCTTTTCCATCGATTTTAAATGCTCCAAAAATTCGGGTCGAGGTTTCATTTAGCCTTCTCATTTGTTCTGCTTTATAGTGCCGATCCTTGTGCCATCTCCTTCGGTTCTTTACTTCTAGAAAGTCATACTCGGGAAACTTACGGGCTACAAAACCACCCACATATTGCATGCCTCCTTCTTCAGTTTTGTCTTCATTGTCATCCTGCAATTCCTCCATTGGCAAACGAAAACAATATTGCCGATAAAGCTTAACGCTTTCTGAAGAGATGTTTCTTCAGCCTCGTAAGAAGTGCTTCCTTTAGTTATCAAGTTAGAAAATGAGGCCTCAGCACATATTATCGCTAATACAATTTTCAACATTGTATTTTGCGCCTCATAGAGTTCTCTCTTTTCCCAGGAGATGGGCTCAAACTCGGTGCTTAAATTCAACAGTTGATGGGTGCTGGTGACATGCACCCATTTACCATATACAGCCAAAAAAGTGTTCCAGTCCATCTCGATTCAACCTATGAGTCAAGATGTATGATATTGCAAAATTTCACCTAACATCCCTGGCAAGTTCATCAGAGATTTGCAAGATATCACGAGGCCTTTTTGGAAAGGGTAGGCCTAAAGTCCTTTTCCTTCCAGACTTTTCATTGTTCTGGATAGGTGTATCATCTCTTTCAATGTTTTGTTTTGGTTTCTAAGATTAGCCCGTAAGCATTCCGTGTTGTTTTGGTTCTAAGATTAGCCCGTAAGCATTCCGTGTTGTTTTGGTTTCTAAGATTAGCCCGTAAGCATTCCGTGTTGTTTTGGTTTCTAAGATTAGCCCGTAAGCATTCCGTGAAGACTTTCTATCGAAAGGCACTCCAGAACTGAATAAATCAAACCACTTATCAACAAGGCAAATGAACTGGATTGCACTTTCCCAGTGCCTATCCACAATCAGACCTTTTTCTCCGAAGTATTTGAGATTTTTGTGAGTGGCAGAGTAACTGTAACGCTAATTTCACTATCGTACCCTCCATACCTGTAACACTTGAATGCTTTTCAAATAGTTTTCGAGTTGTCATTAGATCACCTTTACTTTTCTTAATTAGTTCCCTGACTCAATGTAAGCAGTCCTACAGTCCGATAACCTAGATCCATGGTCTGAGAAAGTGAAGTGTTTGTGATGAATTTTATCAAGTGGGGAGCATCGGCAAATACATGTATTTCCCTGCAATAATCCGCAGGATTAACAATGTTGGATTAGCCTAGTTACGCCATTGCCAATTGAATTCCATAACCTTATATTTGTTGCCCCAAGTCATGAACCATACCAACTATAGGAAATCCAGCTCTCGCTATCTTAATGATGAATTCAAATAGGAGAATTTTAGTTATATCGGTGTCGAAATTACAATGAATAAGCGGTTTCCAAGGTCTGACCTTTACACATTGCACTTTTGAGCTAGGTTCATATAAAGCATCTGTGCCTTTACCATAACTCCATATTTTTGCGACACTACACTTTTCTTCCATAGGAAATCTATGAAGAATTAGATCCCTATTTTTTTCATATTTTCAAAGTACCCGTTTACTGCACAAGATTTGGCTCATATCACTTAAACTGCCTAAATTGCAGCAAGAAAGAAAAAAATATAAGGCCGCTATTACGGACAATATCAATATCAAATATGTGGAAGCAAGGCCTAAAGTGTTTGTTTGTAAACGAACTGATCAGTCAGAGATTACTAAGGACCGTGAGTAGACCGCTTGACGTCACAACCTCTACCTGCGCATTAGATCCCAATTTTGGGTCAGCCGTGAGAAGACCTTGTATTCTCTAGACCTTGTGTTTTTCAAAAATTTGGAAAATTACAGGTAGTAATATATTTACATTATCTTTATACAGTGCAATAGTCCGATAACTGAACTTTTTAATGATATATAATTTTAATAGATTTACTGCCGGGAATAAGGTGAAAACAACAATAAAAAATGCAACTTTAGGCTCGAATATCGAGCGAGAATAATAGGTTGGCAGGCTGTCAATGCAAATTGATTTCTTTGGCTTTTACAGAATTTGCTAAAAAAAAAAAAGTATGTATCTCACCCATATGGCATATAAATGACGTTTTCTTGTGTGTGTGTGAAAGAGAGAGAGAGAGAGAGAGAGAGAGAGAGAGAGAGAGAGAGAGAGAGAGAGAGAGAGAGAGAATTTGGGGTGACTCAGCGCAAATTTGTGGCAATAATTTTCTTTCATCGCTCGGTGTAAGGTTATAATTGAAGCTACGTTAATGAATTAGGGGTCATTTTAAAGCGAAAGAGTTTATCCTTATCTTTATATGTTTAAAAATCAGTAAAAATTAAAATTAAATATCGATATCACGCATAAAATTTAGCCGTAACGAAAAAAATAGTATACTTTTCTTTAACAATTCATGATAAATCGTAGAAAAGTGATAGGCTATACCACTTCTGTTTAAACCTTGTTAAAGCCTGATAAATTGGCTTTCCAATTATATAATATTTACCACTATTTGAGCTACGTATGATATGATAAAGCTCTTTCAAAAAATTGTAAGATAGTTCAGTGGGGTTGTAAGTTCGCCGAATGGAACAGCGGTTTATGTTATTAATATATCATGTCTCCCAATATATCGTGTAATAGTATCATAAATTTACTTTCCTTTGATATATAATTCAATAGTATTTGTGGCACATAACACTAACAAGCATCGATATAAAAAAAAATGTTACAATTACATTCGTATTGCTGGTACGACTAGGCCGATCGGAGAAAGATATATTTTTCAAAAATTTGGAAAAATTACAAATATTAATTTATTTCCATTATCTTTATACAGTGGAATAGTTCGATAAATGAAATTTTCTTTGATATATAATTTTAATATATTTTATATCGGGAATGAAGCTAAAAAGGCCACTAAAAATATTTAACTTTAGGCTCGAATATCGAGGGAGAATAATCGGTTGTGGTAGGTGACGAACGCAATAGAGAGAGAGAGAGAGAGAGAGAGAGAGAGAGAGAGAGAGAGAGAGAGAGAGAGAGAGAGAGAGAGAGAGAGAGAGGTGGGGGGGAAGTGAGTTATAAAACTTATAACAACCTCAGTATTACCTAATTTGGCCTATAACCTTAAATTTGGCCAGGATTGTTCCAGTGATTATGAAGGTTGCAAACAGTTTAACTATAACAGGTCATCACTGACCTACAACCCATATGTCAGGTCATAACCTGTATCTATAACCAGTTATTACAACCTATAACATTACACTGACTTATCCTACATAAGGTGTCATTTGACCTAATACACCACATTTAAGTGACCTTATTTATAAGAAAAATGTCAAATTAGGTCAAATAAGGTCAATTCATCACATACCAGACCCTGCAGAGGATTATGGGAGCCCAAAATTGATTTAAACCTTTAATAAAACTCAATTATCGGGCATTCATTGGTCACTAAACATTGTGACCTATATTGAACCCAATTGGACCCAGAATCTAGTAAATTCCACAATATCTGGGTATTTATGACCATTCACTAGGACTAAACCAATTTTACCCTTCAATGATACCCAATTTGGGTCATTAATTGGTCAAACTCCGTAAATACCTTTGGGCATATCCAAGTATGACTCAGATAACCCAATGTGGTCCTGTTTGACCCAGAATCTATGAAATTCCTTGAATTTTGGGCAGTTTTGACAGTTTGATGGCCCCTAACTTCCTTCACACTTCAATAAAACCCTATTTTGGGGAATAAATTGGTCAACGAATGCCCAAAATGTGACCAAGTATGGCACAATGTTATCTAAATTGACTCAATGTGACACCAATTTGACTCGGAATCTATCATTTTCCTCGAATTTTGGGCAGTTTTGACAATTTGATGGGCCCCTACTCACTTCATACATCAATAAAACACTATTTTGGGTTATAAATTGGTCAATGAATGCCCAAAATGTGACCAATGTAACCCAATACAACACAATGTGATCTAAATTGACACAATGTGACACCAATTTGATCAAGAATCTATCATTTTCCTGGAATTTTGGGCAGTTTTGACAATTTGATGGCCCCTAACTTCCTTCACACTTCAGTAAAACCCTGTTTTGGGCCATAAATTGGTCAGTGAATGCCCAAAATGTGACCTAATGTGACTTAGCATGATTCCAATATGACCCAGAATAAAAAGACATTGAAAAATAATGAATAAACTTACAATTAATTCCATAAAAAGTCACTATTTTCACTCTAGCTATAAACACTGTCTTGTCCCAGACTGCTGGAAAATCATTGCCCAATTCTCCCTGGACCAGTCAAGAGACAGGATTACAAATTCGTTTCTGATTGGCTGAGGACTTGAGCTTTTCAATAAGGGTATTTAAAAGCCATCCTCCTTGGCTGGACTATGTAAAGAAGAGTTCTGATTGGTTGTTGAGACAAGGTCAGTCTTGTCAGAGTTTTCAGTGGAGAGTTGTTTGTTTGAGTAACAATTGTTAATCTTAAATATTATATATAAAATGAACTACCTGCTTTTCTGTTAATACATTAATGTATTATGGAGGGAAATTTATTAATACATTCATTTATCAAAGAATAACGATTTTAATGAAGAAAAACAACAAAAACAAGAAAACATTAAAAGATTTTTGGTGAAAATTGGAAAATGTAGGTAACAATTGTTACTAAATATTACATACAAAATAAACTACTCGTTTTCACGCTAATAAATTAATTATGGAAGAAAATTTATTAATACATTAATTTATCAATACAATACCACAAAACAAATGACAAAACAAAAAAAAGGAAAATATTAAAATTAATTCATCCCAAACAAGTGAACAACATGGCTGCCTGTAGCAACTGAGACCTTTACTGTAATTATAATATTTAGGTGATTTTCTATATATTTAACAAATCACTTATTATATAGCCCATAAAACACAGAGATACACATGTGTATGTGTGTATGAGTGTGTATATGCCAGTGTATTGTGTATAGACATAGATACACATATACACATATAAAACATATATAGGCCTACAAACACTATTTCAAATGTACACACAAGCTAATATACCTATATATACACATATTCATGTGTGTATATACACATGTATGTGCCAATATACACACTACACATTAATACAACATAATCCTACAAACATTAACAAATACACATAAATCTGTATTTATGCAGATTAAACTGTGCACATACCTGGATACAATCACAGAATACATACATGAATACACATATACATACACATATACCTATATACACATATATACACAAATGGCTTGGATATCCAATTAACATTTTCTATGGAGACATAATTACGTTTTCTATGTAATAATTCAATGTATGATTATTCTGTTGCTGTTACACTGCTGTTTGAGAGAGAGAGAGAAATTACTACTTAGAAAACCATTACTTTGAGAGAGAGAGAGAGAGAGAGAGAGAGAGAGAGAGAGAGAGAGAGAGAGAGAGAGAGAGAGAGAGAGAGAGAGAGACTAACTCCTCACCAACTCTAAATTTCCAGCTCTTACCAATAGGATTCAACCTAATTACTGTAATCCTTTCTTTGATTTTGTTGAAGGATTCAACCTCTTAAATCCTTCTTTGATTTTGTTGAAGGATTCAACCTCTTAAGTCCTCTTTCTTTGATTTTGTTGAAGGATTCAACCTCTTAAATCCTCTTTCTTTGATTTTGTTGAAGGATTTAACCTCTTAAGTCCTCTTTCTTTGATTTTGTTGAAGGATTCCTCTTAAATCCTCTTTCTTTGATTTTGTTGAAGGATTCAACCTCTTAAATCCTCTTTCTTTGATTTTGTTGAAGGATTCGACCTCTTAAATCCTCTTTCTTTGATTTTGTTGAAGGATTTAACCTCTTAAGTCCTCTTTCTTTGATTTTGTTGAAGGATTCAACCTCTTAAATCCTCTTTCTTTGATTTTGTTGAAGGATTTAACCTCTTAAGTCCTCTTTCTTTGATTTTGTTGAAGGATTCAACCTCTTAAATCCTCTTTCTTTGATTTTGTTGAAGGATCTCATTAACCTTCTTACCATTTATTTCTATCTTGTTCCTTCATGCATATAGCATGCTCATTAATCCTCCTTTCCTTAGGATTTATCAAGTCCCATATACCTACGTAGATTTATGATGGTAAATCCTGGGTATTCTACGCGAAGTTTCTGGAGTCACTTCAGTCTAATATAGGCCTACATGACCAATCTCTTCTTTTAGTATATAATTATGAAATTCACCTCGACAAGAACCCACCATCATATCCATATTGTACCCAGATAATTGCAATAACCTCTAAGTTAATGGAGAATTGCATAATTATAATGCATATGTTGTCTGTGATCATTGCTTGATCCAATTAAAATGAACCACGTTTCTATTTATGATCACGGTCCGTGACCCTACACAGCTTGCACAGCTGCTGCAAAGGTCGGAAAGGTCAAGCGATATCGCCAGCTAGCCCCGTCGAAGACTGGACCTACTCTAAGTCATGGTGGTTGGAATGTGTTGACTGGTTGATTACGCAATTGAGGTCTCGCAGACCAAGCGCCACCACCAAACTGATGGACGTGACAAGGTGGTCTCCATGAACCCTGATCTATTAAGTGTGACGATGAAAATGCACACTGTTGACAACCACGGAATCAAGATTCTTGGAGCTCCCATGCTTGGCCTGTCTGGAAGAAGCTTTTCTTGGGTCGCTGAGAAAGTGTTCCTCTTGGAATCATCACAGAAAGGTTTCCCACAGTTGGGTTGATTAACTGCAACCGTGATGACAGACAAGGATTTGTTCCCCAAGAAAGTGCCAGCCTTGTAGAAAATATTCCAGCAAAATCTTGAGGTAAAGTTTTCTCGGCTAACATTCGCTTAACGATTTTCGCCTTCTCCTCAGCGTTGCAGTTACTATGGGGGAATGTGATTAACCACAGCTCCTTGACCCCACCCTTGTCAGGTTCAAAACCTGAGGTCGTACCACCCAAACTCATTATTTAACCACCAGACTTGACCTACCAGGCCAGGACCATCAACAAACCATGTGAGGTGCAGACCAAAATTCCACCTTCGTTCTTTTAGACAGTCTCATCCAGGGGCACTACAAAACCCATTGGCATTCTGATCATACGATGCGATCTACAACCTGGACTGTTTCAGCTGACCGAGATCATTGCTTGATGACAAAATCAGGGATAGATTAAAAAAAGACACAGTTTAACAAAGTTTCAATTCTTATACTCACTTCGTTTTTAATACACCTCATACTTTCCTTGGTTCTGAAAAGACATGAAAGAGGATTTTAAAAGAACACTGATTCATTTCTGTTTTTTCGTAAGCTACTATTTTGTAAGCAAAACCTTACCTAAAATGGAAAACTGCTGTATCAGCAAAATTGTCGAAACCGAGATATGCCACCTATTGGCCTCGTGAAGCACTAATACACAAGTTACTGCAGTTTCAGAATGATTCTGCAATGCTTTTGCATGAGCATTCAGGGGGTCCCATTTGTAGTATCTGCAAAATCAGTGGTAAGGCAACGGAGTATCTACCATTTTTCTCAGTTTTGTATTTTTGCAGATATTGCAGTCTTCCATTTCAGGGCAGTGCTCTTATCTGTTTTGTTTTAATGTTTCAAAAAGTACTGTGAATTCAGTGATTTACAGTTTTGCTGTAATATCAAATATATTACAGCAGTAATGAAGAAGCTGACCACCACATAGGGCTTTTGTCTTCCTCAAATCTCTGCTCGTCTGCAGCTAAGTAGGCTGTGAGTCGTCCAAGCCTTCTTTGAGGCCACAGGTCAGCTGAACAAAAATGTAAAACTGTAATTCAGTAATACTACCAATGATAATAATATTGCTAAGAAATTCACAGTCTCATGAAAAAGTTTGTGTAATAAAAATCCACAATTACAGAGTAAACTATATTACTACGTAAAGTACAAAAGCAAAGACTTTCGAAAACCTGAACGGTGTCAAACACTGATTCAGAACACCGTTCAGGTGTTCGAAAGTCATCGCTTTCGTGTTTTACATCGTAATGTAGTTTACTATATAATTGTACATTTGTATTAAGCAAAATAAAAATAATAATAATATTTACAATACTCTTCTGACCACAATTACAAGATATGTAAACGCACACCACCCTGGAATACTTCATACACAAAGAAAATTTAAATAACATCTAAAACAAATCTCCAGTTCCCTGTTGATTCAGGAAAAGAATAAACTTCACAGCTAAATTATTATTATTATTACTATTAACATAAAATATTACTCATAAGATGAATCCTTTTCATATGGAACAATCCCACCAAAGGGGCCACTGACTTGAAATTCCAGAAGCTTCCAAAGATGATTATGGTGTTCATTTGGAAGAAGTAAGAAGTATTTGCTGTAAGCAGTACTCTCCTTACATTCTTACACTTTGTGCTGACAAGTGCAGGCAAAGATGTACAACACAACTGACAGAAATGAGAGGCAAAATCCACGAAGAGAATTGGAACAGCACTTACGACACACAACCGGGAAATCTTATTCCTTGCTCAATAAATCAGGGAATGAAATACAGGTCTGCCGGACATTCCTCGTACGAACTCTTGGATACAGCGACAATAGTCGTTGTCAAAGTGGTGAAAAATTCTGAAGATTCTGTCGGAAGGACGAACAAAGCACAGCCTGACGCGAGGGGTCGATGCATCCCCGAAAATAAGAAAGATCATTCAATAACAATGGAAAGACGTTCGTCAAGCCTATTATGAAGATAATTCGAAGTTCTCTTGCTTCCAACAATTACAGGACTGAAAAGCCGCATCTCTGCCTCGACTGATTGTATTCAACGAAACAATTGCCACCACGAGGGAAAAAGACATTAAAGAAGGAAAAGATTGTAAAGTACAAAATAAACATTATGCTATGGTACGGGATGAATCAACTTATTAAAAAGCAAAGAGATGCACAGGATTTTCTTTTCTGAAAACCAAATTAATATATAGTATTAACTTCAAATATCTGACACCAGGCCACAGATTCATGGCATCAATGGCAAGGAATATTTCTTTAATAACCCACCAACAAACAATCACAAATCAACTGTAGATGTCACGTTTGAGAAAGGAGTCATTAGATTTCAGCACAAGACCTCTTTCAAAGAGCTTCAATATGTTTCGTAATTTTGCAAAAAAAGAGTTAAAATAACACGTGATCTCCCAATGACTCCCCTGGAAAATTGTCCCGGGGGAATGTCTTCTATAAAGAAAAACACAATTGACAAGCTAGTTTGCAAAATGCCCCCAAACAGAAGAGAATTCTGGGTCCACATGCCACATAATGAATCGAGCAAAGATCTGCTATCGAATTATGTTGACCCAAAATCCATATGGATTTTTTTGACAAGTGAATGAATTTTTTTCAATAAACAATTGCATTAAATAGATGTATTTTTATCTATCCCCAAAACAATACTTTTACCTTCTAAATTCCATACTTTTTTTGTTAGTATACATTCTGCCGAATATTTTTATAAAATTATTAAAGCAAAGGATTACAAGGCATCATGTCCACATTTTAGCAGAAGTTAGTGTGATATTATTATTAATTTTGC
This sequence comes from Macrobrachium rosenbergii, assembly GCA_039081455.1. Lineage (NCBI taxonomy): Eukaryota > Metazoa > Arthropoda > Malacostraca > Decapoda > Palaemonidae > Macrobrachium > Macrobrachium rosenbergii. The sequence goes on from JANJGK010000050.1 coordinate 2,929,032, forward strand.
AATTTAATGCAAGATTTGTGGAAATCTATTGGCTTAAATCAAGATTCGAGATGTCAGTCTGCAGATATGCAAAATTACACAGCACTGACAAAAGTAAGACATACTAGTAAAATTCAGTGTTAAAATATGAACACAAAAAATGAATAATTTATCAGATAGAACCAACAAAAAGTAAATATATATTAAACTTTTATATTTAAAATGTATACTTAGCATATAAAATAAATATGACTCAAATCTTTATTAAATATACACTAACATCGTATTTCATTAAAATGACCAGATTCTTTCAGAGACCCCATAAGGTTATCTGCCTCAACGTCAACATTTAAAACTTCTAAGATAGTCTTCCCAGTCAGAAAGTACTGTGCCCTAAGGCGATGGGATTTAGGACAGCGCACCAGCATGTGTTCGACAGATAGCTGACCACCACAGTGAGCACAAACTGGGGCACTGGTTCCCTCAAAAATATAGCTATGGGTGAAGCGGGTATGACCAATCCTAAGCCGCGTTACATGACCCCTATAGAATGAAACCAATGAGCTTGCTGACCTATCCCAAAGACAGACAAGTCCAACATGAAACCTTTTCCTTCTGAACAAAATACACAACTATGATAGGCATCTAATACAAAATAATTTTCTTCCACAACACATCTTAAATCGTGGAATTGCCTTAATCAAACACTTTTCAAGTGTATGGGCACAGCACATTGAAACACATGAACACAGTCGCTATAACATCTACAGATACATGATTGTAATAACCACAATGGCCTCTTCGCTTCTCTAATTCTTCACACCTTTTGGATGTGCCTGATGGTGCAAAGCCTTACGTCCAAATGCAAGAATATCAAGTACAGTAATTCTGATGTCCACGGTAGGATTTCAATCGACGTCCAGAGTACAAGAACAAGGTCACATTGCCAACCTGACCTTTGGTACCATGACCTTGTTCTGATATTCCGGACGCAGTTTTGCATTCTGCTACGGACATCAGAATCACTTCGCTCTTGCACTTGGATCTAAGGCTTTGCACTGACAAGCGTGTCCAAAAAGTGTGAAGAATTCAAGAAGTTAGGAGAGCATTGTGGTTATTACAATTACATATCTGTATATATTTCCCCAAAACATATTAGAGAAAACTAGGCAATATTTGTTACAAATCCATCACACACAAAAATATATAAATGACTACAATACAGATGTGTTACCAAAGGCTTATGGGCACAATACATGCCCAAAATTGACCAAACTTAACAATTTTGGGGCATTCTTGACAATTCAATGACCCCAAAATTTAATAATAAAACTCATTATAGAGGCATTAATTCAACAAAAAACTCAAAAATGTGAACCAACTTGACCTAATCTGACCCAAAATCTACCAAATTTCATGACTTTTGGGCATTTTTGATAATTTAATGCCCTGTAAAATACACCAACCTTCAATTTAGCCCAATTTTGGTCATTTGTGACTCCTAACTAAGTGGTCTGGTTAAACTCTCTCTTATAATTACACACAAATGGCTGGCCCAGAGAGAATGCACTGTAACATACAATCACTTTGAATGATTCTCTCTCCTTGCTAATATTCGAAAACATTCCAACATGATTAATTGATGATTATAAAGTAAGATTTTCATCAGTTATAAATATAATAACTAAAGTTTGGTCTTATCACATGGCTTATAGAGATATGCCAACTGGGCATTGAACTGAAAACTCAATTCTTACAATTATAACAATGTGTAACATATGAACATCAATCAAACGAGCCTAAAATTAGTTCACTGATTTGCAGAAGCAACTTTCCACACACTAAAAATACCAACACACGAAATGTGAACACAGAAACGTACAAAAATACCCATAATAATTATTTAAAAAATGTACTGTATACAGAACTTAGAAAAATACTTAAAAAATACAAAATACAAAGGTGATTATACATAATATTCTTTATGTCAGTTTCACAGAATTTTAAACTTGAAAAAAGTCCTGCATTGGAAACAGCAGTATATGCAAGAACACCATCTCAGAGTTATACAAAAAGACCATTTCAGAGTTTAACAGACAAATGAACAAGAGATTTCTAGAACTCTAGATGGAATCTAGACGCTGGTACTCCACCAAGTGAGGTTACAGTGACTATCACACTATCACATGACCTCACTCAGTGACTATCACAGTATCACATGACCTCACTATCTTTATTAAGTACGATTAACTTCAAAGGTTTATTAAAAGTGACATAATAATTAGACCACACGAACCTCTACACAACGATAATGGATCAATTTCGAGTTGACGAAGAGCAAACCACTGGAAGATCTTCACAGCTTGACCTTAGCCGTGCAATAACGTCATGCCGGTCGCCAACGGCACAATCGGAATATCTGCAACAAAGAAATTGTGTAAATACAGGGAGCACTCAAGATAAAATCACAAACAAAAATGGATTTAAAACTGAAAAATGAAAAGATGGAGTCTGACAAATTTTTGGGAGAAGGCCCTTTCAATTTTCTGAGAGACTACAAAATAAAAACGACAAATAAATCAACCTTGGGCATCACCTTTCAAGGTCACGCAAGAGGAAAACAATGCATTAAACTAACACAAGAACAAGTTAAAGAATGTCTAAGACCTATCAGAGACTAAGGCTGTAACCAATGGCAGATGTGACCTTGTAGGGGCTTTTTACAGTACACAATTGGGAGAGTATATATGATGGGAACAGTTTTGGAGGTTATTAAATGAAACTCTGACTTTCCTTAACCTAGTTTATTTCCTTAATATTACGGTGGCCTGAAGATCTTCAAACAGAACCTTATCCTAACTTGGCCTAACTCAATATTATAGTTCATCAGAACTTATCCTGCATACCACCTCAATACTACAAAAACCAGCTTTTAAATACTTGTACAGTAAATACAAAAGAGTAAATTGGCAGTCTGGTGCAACAATAATGACACACATTTCTGCAACAATTTGTCCTTTTCCATGAAGTCTTCATTTCACTACAACAAAAACATATTCGGCTCAAAAATAAACTCCATAATTAATTTAAACTCTGCAGAATTACATAAATGCACTAGCTTCATGAAAAGAAGCACATGACCACTGCCAACAGAGCCCAAATTACAGTAGATGGTTCATTATCAAATCAACCGCATTCAATCTGGAACGAGTAGATGACGTCCATCTAACTTTCCTCTATCCCGGGAAGTTCTCGGAAGTATCCTAACTTCTCAAGTCGCCACACTACTTCGACACATTCAGCAAACTGCAAGAAAAAAAAAAAGAAAAAAAACAGACTTATCTAGTGTACTCCTTCCTGACATACAAAACAAAACAAAAAAAAGTAAAACAACGATTAATTAAACACCAACAACACATTCATAAACAACATATACACACACAAACTTAATAAGGAAACAAAAAAATCAAACAAAAATAAAAACATCACAACAAACAAAACGGAACAATTAATTCATACAAATGTCTTTCATCATGCAAAACCAAACTTAGCCTGCAACAACCTGACTTGACCTGACTTGGCAGGGATGATTCTTGTTTAGCAACCTATTCAACAGAGGTACAAGTTTCAGATCACTGAGTCATGCTTTTAGGCAATGACAGGGATTGTTCGAAGGATCTGTCGATAAACCAGGGGTCACAATTAGAACAGGGTCACGATAAAGAATTTGGGCTGGAAAAGGTCAAAGCAGGAGGACAAATGACTGAAGGTCAAAGAGTTACTCCACAGAACAGATTACAGTCTACAGAAGTACCCAAACTGTATGCAGAAAGTTGAGAATTTACAGACATTCAAAATGCATTAAACTGATTGCCGATTGAGCACTCGAATCCCATTATTCATAAATTGCATTATTTTTCCAGTGAAAGCTTCCAGTCCGGGCAACCCCAGGTACTTTTACAGAGCTAAAAATGACCCTCCAGTCTGCCGTGCGATTTCCCAGAAGTCAATGCTTCTCCCAGAAATCTCTAATTGGCATTTTGTTACACTTATTGTTTTCTGTTATTCCTCTTTCTGTCTTTATGTGATAATGCTTGTCTGCAAAGCACAGGAAGGCTAATGCAACAGCAGTATACAGTAATGCCCAAACATTTTCAAGGGGCATTCGATGTTCCAATAATCCCAGAATACCGTCTTACTAAAACAAGCAGAAATGATATCCGAAAAAGTCCTAAATGGAAAGGTATAGAAGTTATTCGAAAAGAATTGACTTCCTATGCAAACATGAAAACCTAATTATTATTACAGTAAACCCCCATATTGGTGTTCTCACGATTTGCGGGTTTCTCTGTGGAACATATCTACCCATTATTCGTGGAAAATTCGCCCATTCGTGGTATTTTTCATTGAGAAATATTCACTAATTATTGTATTTTCATATCATTTTCATGAATAAAGGCACTTTTTGTGATAAAACTATTGAAATACTCAGGTATAAGCTTTTTTACAGGGTATTTCTTGTGTTTAAACTATCAACATGGGCAGTTCTAAGTGTTTTTAGAGGGGTTTTAAGTACTCGCGGATTTTAGCTATTCGCGGGGGGGTTATGCATCCCCCGCGAATACGGGGGTTCACTATTATTATTCAGAAGATGAAGAACCCTATTCATGTGGAAGAAGCCCACCAAAGGGGCCACCGACTCGAAACTCGAGCTTCCAAAATATGGTGCTCATTAGGTAAAGGCAAATACAGATCTCACTTAATAAAAAGAAAGAAATTAATAAATTAATGAATAGGTAAAGATGTATCATAGTGCAAGGAGAAAAGCATTAATAAATTCAAATAAATCCTGACACCTGATTTCAATTCTGATAGCAGAAGTGTTACTAATCCTGATACCAATTCTAACAGCAGAAGTGATGCCAATTCTGATAGCGGAAGTGATACCAATTCTGATAGTGGAAGTGATACCAATTCTGATGGCAGAAGTGATGCCAATTCTGATAGCGGAAGTGATACCAATTATGATAGCTGGAGTGATACCAATTCTGTTAGCAGAAGTGATACCAATCCTGATACCAATTCTGGTAGCAGAAGTGATGCCAATTCTGATAGCAATATTGATAACAATTCTGATGGCAATAATGATACCAATCCTGATACCAATTATGATAGCAATAGTGATGCCAATTCTGATAGCAATAGTGATACCAATCCTGACACCAATTCTGATAGCAATAGTGATACCAATCCTCATACCAATTATGATAGCTGGAGTGATACCAATTCTGATAGCAAGAGTGATACCAATTCTGATAGCAGAAGTGATACCAATTATGATACCAATTCTGATAGCAATAGTGATACCAATTCTGATAACAATAGTGATACCAGTCCTGATACCAATTCTGATACCTGGAGTGATACCAATTCTGATAGCAAAAGTGATACCAATTATGATACCAATTCTGACAGCAATAGTGATACCAGTCCTGATACCAATTCTGATAGCAGAAGTGATACCAATTATGATAGCAGAAGTGATACCAATTATGATACAAATCCTGATAGCAATAGTGATACCAGTTCTGTTAGCAATACTGATACCAATCCTGGTACCACTTCTGATAGAAATAGTGATACCAATCTAGATACCAATTCTGAAAGCAATAGTAATACCAATTCTGATAGCAATAGTGATACCAACCCTGGTACCAATTCTGATAGCTGGAGAGATACCAATTCTGATAGCAAGAGTGATACCAATTCTGAAAGCAATAACGATATCAATTCTGATAGCAGAAGTGATACCAATTCTGATAGCAGAAGTGATACCAATTCTGAAAGCAATAACGATATCAATTCTGATAGCAGAAGTGATACCAATTATGATACCAATTCTGATAGCAATAGTGATACCAGTCCTGATACCAATTCTGATAGCAATCGTGACACCAATTCTGATAGCAGAAGTGATACCAATTATGATACCAATTCTGATAGCAATAGTGATGCCAATTCTGACACCAATTCTGATAGCTGGAGTGATACCAATTCTGATAGCAAAGTGATACCAATTATGATACCAATTCTGATAGCAATAGTGATACCAGTTCTGATAGCAGAAGTGATACCAATTATGATACAAATTCTGATAGCAATAGTGACACCAATTCTGACAGCAGAAGTGATACCAATTACGACACCAATTCTGATAGCAATAGTGATACCAATTCTGATAGCAATAGTGATATCAATTATGATACCAATTCTGATAGCAATGGTGATACCAATCCTGGTACCAATTCTGATAGAAATAGTGGTACCAATCCTGATACCAATTCTGATGGCAGAAGTGATACCAATTCTGACAACAGAAGTAATACCAATTCTGATAGAAATAGTGATACCAATCTAGATACCAATTCTGAAAGCAATAGTAATACCAATTCTGATAGCAATAGTGATACCAGTCCTGATACCAATTCTGATAGCAGAAGTGATACCAATCCTCTTAACAATACATCCTGAGTAGAGGAACCACAATGACCCATCTCGACAGAGGCAGACGAGAAAACAAATAAAAAATGTTCAAACGACGACACCGATTAGGAAATGATGACGAAAGGGTACCATATAAGGTACGAGGTACATCGACGCGAAATTGCGGTTTTCGCTTATTTCGAGCCGAAATTTGCCGCAAATGTACGACAGGATATGAAATGGGAACAGAAAAGTAGATCAATAATAATAATAATTACCAAGAAATAACGTAACGAATAAACTACATACAGAAACGACCTTAAAAATACAAGGGCAATGGTTCGTGACGCTTTTTTATAACGTCAAAGACTTTTAATGGTTCATGACGCTTTTTAATAATGTCACAGACATTTAGACTTAAAAATCACTGTACTGGAACAATGACATCGAAGTCAAGACCTGTCAGAATTCAACAGCAAATGAACACGAGAATTCCGGTACAGAATTTAGAAGCTTTTTCTATCGATATCTGATAAATTTAGCAGCTTTTTCTATCTGTATATGATAACGTTTGTCTACAATGTACAAGACCACTGTAATGGCCGACCTCCCCACCTCCCAAAACCTTTCTAAGGACCTTCGTCTTTCCAGTAATGCCGAAAAGGAACCTTGAAATACCATCAGTCAAAAAGGAGTCCAGGAACTCTCTTCAAAGTAGCAGAAGCGATAAATAAACAAGCTCTAAACGGCAGGTAACACTTCCGAAAAGAAACGACTCCTTACGCAAACACCAACAAGCAAATGGGTTCCAGTTTATGACATTCCAGCTTCATCTGGAGCTTCTGTTTTTATCGGGAATAGGTCCACCACCTATCTGACAATGGTGTCAGAATTAGGAATATGATTCCATGTCCGCTGGAGGGTCCATAAGGTGATCGCTGACTGCATCTTCTATTCCTTCCTCAAACATTTTCTTATTGTAGAGGACCTGAAAAAATGGAATATATCAAATCAGCTGAACGAGAATGCCTCTACTAACTAACCATCTTTGTACTGAAAAAGATTTCTCCTCGACTTCTGACTAACCTCCAAGGCCATACTAAAAAAAACACACACTCCATCACTAAAAAGAAATATGGATATTAAATAAAAGTATTAGCAAATTCTGCAGGAAAAAATAATATTCAATACACTGAATGTATTTCACCAACTATGAAGGCCAACTGTCTACGTAACATTATGCCCACCTTGCAAGGACTGACTGTTGCCTAGAGAAACCGAGGGCAGAAGAGGAGTCGACAGGAACTAGGATGTAGGAAACGAATCCTAAAGAGGATATTTGGCTTTTAAGAAGAGGGTCGTGATGGGGTGTGGGACGGTGGGGTGAAGAGGCAAAGGGGCATCGTGAATTTGGGGGATTCTTCCTCGTGCTTGAAATTTTGGCAAATCTGGGGTCACGTTCACAGTCCAAGGGCCAAGATTAGGAAAAGTAGCCTAGATTCAGAGTTGGTTCCAACCAACTTGTGTAAAGCTGAAACTCTATAGAATATTGGAGGGAACCTTCGCACATCACACTATACCGGTAGTAGACTTCTATGTGTGTAAGGCTTCACAATTCGGGATTCAAGAACAGCTACTTAAAGTTCTTCCGCGGTTGAAAACAACAACATTGCGCGGCAGATGAAATAGGTCTTTCTTTGGTATTGGGATTTTCAATGCTTATTTCCTTATCTGTCTTTATTTCTTAATTGTTGCTTTTACCTAACAATTTGTTAATGAATTTATCCATCCATTTATTTAATCATTATCAAGATAATGTACTTTTTTCCACTGTTTGTATTTGCCTGTAGTTCTTTTGGGTAATCGGTACCAAAACAGCCATGATAACTGGCCACAACTTCGTTGTGGCGATATGAATGAATTTTAGAATCTTCAATAAAAAATTACAGATAAATGAAAGGACCTAGCGCATAGTTTTGAAACCGATTCCATTGAGAAATCTACGTGGTTTAGAGGGCAAAGGACTTACTCGCTCCTCTTACTGTACAATTTCACAGATGATTCTTTAGTTTATTTCAGTTTTATATAATCTATGGTACAAAACTGTTACACATACGGACACAAGCAAGCTCCAAAATTTCAGTCCTTCTACAAGAAACTCTACAGACCTGATGTGTATTTCTGGCAATGACACTGTGCCTCCTGATGTCCTGAGAGATCTAGTAACTGCTCAAGAAAGGGGCAAACAGTTACCGACAAGATTTATGCAAGGCCGTCTTCAACCGAATGCCACGCAAATGTTCCGTGCCCCAATAACAACGAACAAATAAAAAACTTTTGCATATCTTCATAAAGTGGATGTGACCAGTAAATGTGGAAAAGTAAACACTGTTGAAACAGACAAAAGTTTGCAACATTCGACAGAAACCTGAGAAAGGCCGATAAAGCTCCCCTTTGAAACATACTTGGCAGTGGCCACGAAGTGAAGGAGCTGCCTCGAAGTAATGATGCCACTTGTGCGCTTGTGGATGCAATGGCAATTCTTCGGTCACTGGGCAAACCCACAGGAGCTGCCACATTTGGTGACTTAGCAGATGTAGATTGCAAAATGTATTTGGCTTTCTTTCAGAGACATGTAAATGAGTGGTCGTTATATTTCATACGTATCGGACAAATTCCACCAAAGCTGGGACACGGGCACGTCGTGCCAGTGTTAGCAGAAAAATCAGACGAGTGATCGATTCAAGAATGTTCAGTTGTCAAGCTCCTGGCAAAATTTCATTAACCTCTCAGATAATATAAGTTGAATCTTATTCATTTCCTTGCCAATGAAATACTCATGCAGTTACAGAGATTGCCTCTTGAGCAAGAACTTCTTGTTGTAGGAGGATGTGAAAACCCTGAACTTGTTCTTTCTTCATCTGGGAAGTGTAGGACTCATCTTAAATCTTCTCATGAAGAAGCTGACACCAAGTTAGTGCTTCATGCAACCGATGCCTCCAAGAATGACTTTAAAATTAAACATGTTGTCGTTCAACGTCATGATACAGATGTGCTACTTCTCCTTAATTATCACCAGACAACAGAGGAGGTGTGGATGGCTGTAGGTCCTGCCCAAAAACCTAGGTGGGCTATATCCCTGTGCATGACATTAGGGCATCTCTCCCTAACAACATCATCAAAAATTTACCAGCATATCATGCAATCACGGGTTGCGATGCAACCAGCCAACTGAGTGGACGTGGCAAGAAATCAACTTGGGCCACTTGCATCAGGCATCCAGACACATTAAGTACATTCACTGATACGTCTGAAGGAGCTCTGCAGCCGGCTTGGATGATGCTGACGATGACGAGGAGGATGATGCCATAAATGACAATACAGGCAGTCCCCGGTTTACGACGGGTCCGGCTTACGACGTTCCGAGGTTACGACGCTTTTCAGATATATTCATCAGGAATTATTTCCCGGTTTACGACGCATGTTCCAGGGTTACGATGCGTCGTACGCTGATCCGACGGAAGAAATATGGCTCCAAAACAGCGGAATAAAAATTTGGAGGTTTTTTTATGAAAAACTCAATAAAAATGCAGTTTACATCGTTTTCAATACACCCACAGCATTAAAAGTCAGGTTTTCTTAGGATTTTTGACGATTTTCGACGATTTTTCAGTTTACGACGATTTTCGGCTCACGACGCGGCGTAAGAACGGAACCCCCATCGTAAACCGCGGACTGCCTGTGGTGTTTTATTTGCAAACACAAATTAAACAACACTTTTTTTATAATATAATTCATATTAACAGATATATTAAACAACCATGTCAATAATGAAGTGTTGTTGAGTTTGTACATACTTTCGAGAAAGATGCTCGTCATTTCATGTGACCGACATGCCGATAGGTTAAAATGCATTTTGCAATATTTTTTGCGACATATTAATCATAATTATGTTCCGCCCTGTCTCTTGAGGTAATCCAATGCCGTAGTGTTGTCCGAGTTTACTTGAACTACACGATTGCAAACTTGGACCTCGAAGAATTGGAGAGCTAAAAGATAGCCGCCAAATCTTTGATGTTGATGTGCCAGGACACCTGTTCCTCTCTCCAAGTTCCTAACACTTCCTCTCCCCTTAGTGTTGCCCCCCAACCTGTTGACGACCCGTCGGAAAAACAACACTAGGTCGGGGTTCAGAAGCTTGTGGGAGATCCCTTTCTGCAATTTCGTTGGATCGAGCCACCACTACAGATCCTCTTTTACAGAAGGAAGAATTCTCAATTCCTCTTTCAAGTCTTCCTTGCTTTGCCAGTTCTCCAACAGAAAAAACTGAAGAGGCCTGAGATGCAGTCTCCCCAGGGAAACAAACTTCTCCAGCGAGGAAATGGTCCCCAGCAGACTCATTCATTCCCTCACCGAACATGTTTCCTTCCCCAAGAAGGCCGAGACTTTTTCGTACATAGAAGTTGCCGTTCTTGCGACGGAGACGCTATAAAAGCCGCTAAATACATCTGAATTCCCAGACACAATGGACAGTGAGGGGATCAGCTGCGACTTTTCCACATTGACCAGAAGTACCAGGGACTTCACGAGTTGCAGAGTCAACTGAAGGTCCTCCAGATACCTTCGCTTCGACGACGCTCGAATCAACCAGTCGTCCAAGTAGAGAGAGATCCTGACGTGCGACAGGTGCAACTGCATCGCAACGTTCTTCATGAGAAGTGTAAACACCCTCAGAGCAAAATGTGACGCCAACAGCATCTGGTGTTCCCAGGCGGTCACCCATCCAAGTACTGACCAGACCCAACGTTGCTTAACTTCGCTGATCGGACGAGAAGCGGTGCTTTCAACGTGGTATGGCCGTTGTGCAGTCCAAAGCAGAGAGCCCTGAACTGGAACGTCTAGTCCCCCAAGACAACCTGAGATACTTCATCGAACGTGGATGAATTGGGGCGTGAAGATAAGTATCTTGGAGATCCAAAGATACCATCCAATCCCCGGGATGAAGGGCTCCTAGTATTGACTGCGAGGTCTCCATCTTGAACTTTTCCTTCCGGACCAAGTTGTTTGGCCTGTTGACGTCCAAGACGGGTCTCCAGCCTACTGAAAGTTTTGGGACTAGAAACAATCTGTAGTAAATTCCCGGGGGACTGCGAGTCCAAGACCTGTTCCGCTGCTCTCCGCTCGAGCATCTGTTCGAGCAGGTCAAACAGAATTTTCTGTTTGACAGGATGGCAATTGGGAAACAAAAAACAAAGGAGGAGGAGACAGGAAGGGAATCAAGTAACCTCTCTCTAACATTAGGAGGGACCAAACGTTTGCCCCTCTCTCTCTCCAGGCTTATGCAAAATGAAGCCTGGTTGCTAATGGTGTCTGGAGATGAAAGGAGTCACTTGCTACCTCTCTTGGAAGTGACATTCCTTTCGGGAAAAACTCTCCCTCGTGGTGCGGGTCTCGTGTTGCTTCCCATGGAAGCCCCTTCACGAAAAGGCTGCTTCTTCTTAGCCAACTGAGGAAAAGAAGAGGACGATGATGGGGCCAAAGGACGTTTAGAAGACCTGGAAAGAAGGTCTTGGGTTGCCTTTTCTTGAAGGCTAGCAGCAATATTCCTAACCAAAGTCTGGGGGAAGAGATGGCTCGAGAAAGGAGCGAACTGCAGCTCTCCCTTCTGCGCTGGTGAAAACAGACTTCACCAAGAAATAGCAAAACAATGCTCTCTTTTTTCAAAAGAACCGACGAAAACTGAGACGCAAGTTCTTCAGAGCCATCTCTGACGGCCTTGTCCATGCACCGCAGTACACTGGACAGCTCCCCGAGACTAATGGAAACCGGATTAGTAGCTTTCATGTTCAAAACTTCCAGACACCAGTCCAAGAAGTTAAAGACCTCAATAGTCTTGAAGAGGCCTTTAAAATGGTGGTCCATCTCAGTCAGAGTCCAAGACACCTTAAAAGAAGACAAGTGGGATCTTCAAGAGGCGTCGACTAGGATTGCAAAGTCCCCTTGAGAAGTCAAGGGAAGCGTTAAGCCAATGTGCTCCCGTCTCATACCAAATGCCTGCTTTGTCGGACAAACGTGAAGGAGGCAAAGCGAAAGAAGTCTTTCCTTGATTTTTCCTGGCAGCCATCCAATCCTGGACTTTCTTGAATGCCTTTTTGGTAGATAGAAAGACTTCCTCATCTTGAGAAAGCCAGGAGTCCTTCTCGCTTAAGACAAAGACAACTGCGAAGGTGGAGAGAGAGGAGCCGAAGGTTGAAAAGTCTCAGGAAACAGATCCTTAAGTAAGATAGCCAGAGTCTGATAATCAGAGGAAGAAGAAGACGTTTCTCTTCATCCAAAGGCTGTGACGAAAGAGGATGTTCTTCCCCAGCTGGCGGGTCTCGAGTGAAAGAAGTTCCGATTTGCCGATACATAAGCGGGAACTCCCGCGACTTGAAGAAGTCGTGGCTAAATTATGAAGTACATCAGAAGTTGAAGCGGGTAGTTGTGCGTCATGATGTACAACAGGAGCAGCGTCAACACAAGAAGACTTTGAAGCTATACGGCGAGGCGAGCGCGGAGCGTCATGGCGTGGCGCGCGAGAGGCTCCGTGGCAAGACACAAGAAGAGTTTCACAGCGTGGCGAGCGCGAAGCGTCATGGCTAGGAGCGCGCCGAGCATCAAGGTGAGGCGCGCGTGAAGCGTGAGAAGCGCGCGAAGAGCAAGACACGCGCTCCTGGCGCGTGTCAAGATAAAAGTCCAACACCTCAAATCGGGGAAGACGATTAGGAAGCCACTAAACACTCTCTAGACGACAGACGAGAAGCCCCAAAACATCTAGCAGACGAGGAAGACGAAGCAGGAGACGAAGGTGAAGGTCTGTACCTCTTAACAGGCAGTTTCGAATCTTGAAAGGTTCATGAGAGCATCTAGTTGTTGTTGCAAACCCAACAAAATCTGACGCGTTGGAGAAGCAACTCTCTCAGGAGAAGGGCTGAACCTGAGAGAAGGAGGAGGGCGAGAGACGTATACTTCCTTCTCACAGGGGAAGAAGCTCTAGCCCTAGCCTTAGCGCGACAGGGGGGTCGAGTAGCGTCATCATCCGAAAAACACTTTATTCTCTTCTGCGGAGGAATATCCAAGCAACTTTCGGGGAAGAGCACAAACGTCTAGAGGAAGAGGACGTGAAGCGTCCTCTCCTCTAAGCTTCTCTTAAGAGGGCGAGAGTCCAACCGAGAGCTCCAACCCCGAGGCGGGGAGGACGTGTCGGAGGACGAGAAGCAATCCTTCAGGATGCGTGCCTCTGCACGATCCCTGGCAGCCTGGGTAGCGTCATCAGGACCTGCCGAAGGGACACCAGATCGGTGGGAAGCCCCCGTAACCCTCAAGCAGCTTTCGACATGCCCCCTCCCTGGTCCTGGGAGTTCGACAGAGGTCCAGGCCTAGAGGCATTATAGGGCCGACTGACACCCCCTCCACAACACTAGGGGCACTAGCACTAACACTTTGCGTTTGAATTGCATTTACTTTAGTTTCAAGAGCACGCATTGACTCCAACACGAGAGCCAGGGTATTACCTTCTGCAGCAACATACTACAGGGTTAGTACTAATATTTACTACAGGGTTACTAGGAGGAGAAAACCCTGACTGTCCATCTAAGGATGCACTCTAGGAGGAAGATCTCCTCAACCTATCACGCTCCAATTTAAGCATATAGGCTTCATATTTCTTCCACTCACCCTCAGATAATCCCTCACATTCATTATACCGATTATCATAGCATTGAACACCCTTACATATCATACATAAAGTGTGAGGAACTATCGAAGTCTTCGATAGCCTCACCTTACATTCACCCAAGCTACAGACTCGATAGCTAGAGGTAAGACATCTTAATTATAAGAAAAGTCAAAAGCAAAATCAAAAACAGTCCACAAAGAGCGTATGCCAAGTCACAGATCCAGTCGAATACCAAAAAACAACCAAAATACTTGAGTGACAACAAATTTCGAAATCCAAATGGCGGAGGAACTGACAACAGGTGTTGACAGTCCGGCGACAGAGAAAATCTGAATAGAAAATGGGAATGGTTCCTGATACCCGCCTCCCAGCGGCGGGAATGGGTACTAACCACCTGCCCGGCCACTGCGTGTGCCGCGAATTTTGAAATTCTGTCGGACTTCGGAGAATTCAGCTATATATATATCTGACAGGTAAGTCTCATGAACAAACTATGTATTACTGTTTCTCTGTATGTCTTTAACTGTACAGTAGATAATTTTAAATAGACCTAATTTTACCTGTACCATTTACAAACTGTAAATGCGCCATTCTCAAACATAGAGCATTTCAAAAAAAGAGAAAGAGACAGAATAAAGAAGTTTTTAAAAATGAGGTTGAGAAGACTTCTAAAAATAGATCGGTGGAATGGGGAGTGAGAGAAATAGGATGCGAATCTTCACACACTCCTATATTTTTACGACAACTACTTATTTCTTTTTTTAAGGGTAATGTATTAAGCTAGCTTTTAAATGAAATCACAGTAATGTTAATTTCATTTAAAAGTTAGTTTAATACTGAATTTCCATCTTTTGATATCTAACTTAAGAATAACTTCTCTCTCTCTCTCTCTCTCTCATGTTATTCTCTCTGTCATAATAATTCATAAATAATTTACCTTGATATTTCAAGTAAGGAGAATATCTCTCTCTCTCTCTCTTTCTCTTTCTCTCTCTCTGGAATTGATAATTTCAATCTCTTAAGTAAGAATAACCCTTATCTCTCTCTCTCTCTCTCTTTCTCGTTCATAGTTAGCTCTCACACATTTTTACAACTCTGAATGTCTTTACCCATAGAGTAGATAGTTTAAATTGATCTAATTTTACCTGTGCCGTCTATGAAGTGTAAATGCGCTAGTGTGGCAAATACGTTCTACATCATTGTATTAGTTCAAATAAAAAACACTGTTTGTTCATGAAAAAGCATTTCAGTACAAAGAGAAAGAGATGCAGAATATAGAAGTTATTAAAAAGAGGTTGAGAAGACTTCTAAAAATAGATCGATTGAAAGGGGAGAGAGACAGAAATTCTATGCCAACTCTCTATTTTTATGTCAACAATTTATTTCATTTTTTAAGCGTAATGTATTAAGCTAACTTTTAAATGAAATTACAGTAACTTTAATTTCATTCAGAAGTTAGCTTAATAATTTGGGAGCATGATTAGGGTCATATTTAGTGTTTAAACTTTAGAAATGAGCATTTATTAGCATTCTTAAGAGACCGTGCCAAACCTACGCAAAAATTCGCCTTGCGCAAGGGGTTCTGGATCCTAACTTTGCATAAGTTTGGCGTATGACTGTAATACAATTGACAGCCAATCCAACCTAAGGTTCAGTGACAGTGAACAATTGGCCCAGGGAGGAGGGGAGGCGGGGAGACTTCTCACAGCTCCCTGGGGGAAGGTTAGACTAGCCTTGGTAGCCTAGTCTACGACAGGCTAGCTAAGATGGGTAATCCTGCGGTTTAGGGGTCCAAATTCACTACTCCCTTGTGTGTGTTTGTTTAAGTTTTCTTTCCTATTTTCAATTTCTTCTTTTGACAGATCTGCAAACAGAAGTATATTTGCTTAAAAAAAAAAGCAGTTTACCTGCTTACAAAACCATAGATTGTAAAAAAATATCTGCTTACAGAACCAGAGATTGTCAAAAAACAAAGGGGGTAAAGTTGTGCACCTCACACGAATAGTGTAGTGTGCCTGCAACTGTGTGGTGGAGTGAGCGCTCAGGAACCAGTTAGGAACTTGGCACGGGCTCTTGCTCTTCAGCAGCCAATTTTTGATAAATCAGAAAAAAATGAATATTTTATCTGCTCACACAAGAAGAGATTTGCGACTTTCTCAAAATTCTATGGGTCTGTACTTGCTAAGACATGTTTTTGTTTATTTATGTTCCCCCTTTATTCCCTTTGTTTTATTTTACAATCTCTGCTG
The DNA here is from genome assembly GCA_039081455.1 of Macrobrachium rosenbergii. Taxonomy (NCBI): domain Eukaryota; kingdom Metazoa; phylum Arthropoda; class Malacostraca; order Decapoda; family Palaemonidae; genus Macrobrachium; species Macrobrachium rosenbergii. The sequence continues at coordinate 2,945,460 of JANJGK010000050.1, forward strand.
CTGTAAGCAGATAAACTGCTTATATTTTCACTGGTTTCCATGATTCAATAAATACTGATAAATCTGTGTACTGATCTCGACTTTATGTAATGCATTGCATTTGGACCCCTAAACTGAAGGATTACCTCAGTTGGATTTGGGACTGGCATAGCCTTCCCGACTACCGAAAACTGTGGCTATTACAATTACATATAGGCTATATATATATATATATATATATATATATATATATATATATATATATATATATATATATATATATATATATATATATATATATATATATATAATATATATATATAGTCCTCACCTACTATGTACTGTATTTCAGGAAGTCTGAGTCATCATTTTTTGCCAATATCTTTCAAACCAATCGACTGATTGGTAAGGTACTTTGAAACAGTTTCTCACACTCTCCCCTAATTTTTGATAAAAAATTCCATTCCGCACACAGATTTAAAAGGCACTTTACTCTTGAATTTTACGACATAGCCAAACCTAGCCAGTCAAGACTCACGAATTCATTCAGATAAGCACTCTTGGGGTACTTATCTCTCCCAACACCTACCATCTCTCTCTCTCTCTCTCTCTCTCTCTCTCTCTCTCTCTCTCTCTCTCTCTCTCTCTCTCTCTCTCTCTCTCTTTGCAATATTTGTTATGTAATGGAATGTTTTCAGGCACATATCAGCATTGCAATTTTTCAACTGAGCAATGTAGGATGAAATGAGCTAATGACCTACATGGTTATACAGAATTTGGGGGTTTCCAAAATCTTTGTAGTTGAGGAATGAAATGTCGGGTTAAATGACGGGTTTATCACTTGTGTATCCAGTAAATACAGAGAAGGTTGTCTCGTCGCTGTTCAGAGTTACGGCTCACATGTTGAAATGTCCCGTGGATGCACAAATGCATTTGCTATACGTCTTCTTGAAGTTTACAGCTGGGAGAAAGCCGCCCAGAAATTAAGAATAAATCTGGATAGGTAAGATATTGCTTATGGTTATTTTTCTTTGTCATATAGCCTACATAAGGGAATAGGCTAAGGGAAAGACAAAACTGATTCAATGACATGCATCTACAGGCGTGGACTAGCAGTACTTGGGGCCCGAGGCTACTTCAGGTCAGGGGCCTTTTTAACACACACGTACACATTCATCATATTTTGTTTTAGTACATGTTTCGATATGAACAGCAGTAGTTAGTGTCATGTTTCGGCAGGTTCTGCGTTTAATTTTTATTGAAACGATTGATCTATTATGCTGTATCATACTGTATTAAAAAAGAGGTAATTCCATTACAAAGTTGAGCAACAGAAAAACAATGAAAATATTAGATTGAACAATTCATATATCTGAGTGTATAATTTACATATGAGACGAGTACTGCCGATGTCGTAGGTAAGTAGTTACAGAAAATCGATGGCATCACTTACATTTTTTAATCATCGCCTCATCGGGGGCCCCCCCTCAGTACCCGGGGCCTGAGGCTGCAGCCTCATTAGCCTCAATGTAAATCCGCACCTGTGCATCTATGATATCATGTACTGCACAGTCTCAAATGGTAATGACCTCTTCTATGATTTTAGGGTAGCTCTTTTTTTTATTATATATGTAGAACAGTGAATTTAGAATAGGCCTCAACATGAAATAACTTCTCACCACAAAATTATGCAAACAAAATCAAAACAATCACAGTCACGAAGAAAGTAACATACGCTTCGGGGTATAATGACGTCAAGGAAGAGTGGGCTAAGTAGGGAGGAGAACGGAGGGGTCGAAGAGGAAAGTTGGGGGTAGTGAGGAATTGGTAGAACTATATAGTAGCTCCGCGGCGGCGACGGCACTATAACTTGACTTTTTCTACAGTTTTTTGGTTGCTAATTATGAATTTACGGTAGAACTGTATAGCAGCTCCACAGCAGCGACTGCCTTCTGACTTCAATTTTTCTACATTTTTTGGTTGCTAATTATGAATTTACCTTCAATTTTTGGCGCTCGAGTGTAATTAACCTGTAATTAAACCCTGAAGTCCATCCATCAAGGGGTTTCCATAGGCGGTCTTCACAAGACAGAGCACGGCTACGTCTGTTTCGAACGGCTCATATCCCGTCCGGCAAGTGCGATGACTTGTTAACGTAAGGGTACCCAACCCGGCCCCCCCCCCCCCGCCCCACCGGGCCAGTACTAAACACAGCGAAGGGACATTCCATTTGGCCGACAACAAACAGATGCACCGCCAGTATCAGAACCCCTAAATGTGTAGAAGAAAACCAGTTGAAAAGGTAAAAACCGGCGCGGAGCTAATACTTGGAATTACCGAGGAATTTACTATAAGCAGATACTCAAGACAAGTTCAGTAGTGCCCAAACTCGTATGTCAGAAAGCGTTAATCAGTTTGCTGGCTGTCCCATCCACCTCAGGAGTACAGTGCCTGAAAAAGCTGAGTTTGGAAATTGAGTTTATTACCAAAAAACTGCAGAAATTAGAAAAAGTTCAGTTGGAAGGAAATCGCGGCCGCGGAGCTACTACTTAGTTCTACCTAAATGGTAGATTTTTCCACTCAAATTTATCGTAATGAAAATAAGACGACTACAATTTACCGTAATTCTTCGGCTTTCGTGGATAGACGAGTGAAAACAGACTTGAAAACTGATGTCACTATAAACATTCACAGTAGTAGTAGTAATCGACAGATTGTCTCTCTGAAACGGCTCCTCTTGTTTGCGTTCTATTTCTCCTTCGTTTGTGATTGTTTGAGTATATTGTCTCTCTAATACTATATATTTTATTTGACACAGTCCTTCAATTTTCAATTTCTTCAGACGGATCTACAAATATCAGTTTCTATCTATTAGCTATAAATTTCTCTTCATCTTCTTCATGTGGCTGACATCATTGTGTTGGTCCTCGGCAGAGCCACCATGTTGACGAGTACAAGTTATTGTAAGACTTTCCAAAATATGATCGTATTTGACCTGGTATTTATCGCGCATTATTGTGGACGAATGTTAATGGAAATGTGTGCAATTCCTCACTATTATTACAAGTCTGATAATAATATTCAGAAACACGAAACTTTATCAGTCATTAAAACTGGTTCTGTCGGCACATAGGGTATACAGATAATGAATGTTATCGTTCAAACGAAAATGAATGTAACAAGTAGTAATATAAAGAAAGCTTCAGGAGATGCAAAATCTTGCGATCATGGAAATCTAGCTTCTGAAATCTCAAATAATATCTTAGTTTATTCTTTCTAAAAACATAAATAAGTCATTTATGAACTGCGAAAGCACTTCTCCTCATCTAAGAGGCTGACTGGGTCTTTAATTGCAATAAGTATGCAATTTGAAAGCAGACCTGATCACGAGAAGAAAAAGTCTATTGCCGCTCGTACATACATACATACACCTGTCGAATTCAGATATATTTATTAGAGCGGGAACAGACCTATCCTCACCATCATAGCCAAGGGGGCAATCGTTTTTATTGCTTTTTAGGCAGAAATACTTATATCGAATCTACTGGTCACTTTTTGCCAGATGTACGGTATATGCAAGCCTAACGGTTATAGACACAATGTCCTCCCAACTTCTCGAATTCTTCGTGCTTTTTGGATATGCAGGTTTGTTTCCCGCTACCGGACATCATAATTTCTTCAAATTTATTGCACTTGGATCTAAGGCTTTGTAGTGACAAGCGTATCCAAAAAGCGAGAAGATTTCGAGAAGTTATGAGGGCATGGTGCTATTACAATAACATATATGTACCTGGTAAAAAGTGACCTGTAGATGCTATACATACATATATATATATATATATATATATATATATATATATATATATATATATATATATATATATATATATATATATATATATGAAATTTTTATCACACCGTGATTTATATACAATCATGAAGCTACAAATGTCGCTTAATATCGAAATTCACGCTACCTCGGTATATCTCCGTTGGAGAATTGTCGCCGAAGGGGAATTTATATAAGTGATAAATGAATTGGAATCGTGGGGACACGAACCCGCGACGAAAGCCTATTCAGCGACTCCAGTTGACGTAAACCACTGAGCCATCAAGAGAGGGTAAAAGTCTTTTGCCGAGATGTCGTACTGCTTTTACCCGTCGTGAGCGGGGAAAGTGTACTAGCCTCGACAATGACCCACCTCCGCCATGACAGTTCATTGGTACGTTTGGAACACGCAGCTCTTGTTATGAAATTTTTATCACACCGTGATTTATATACAATCATGAAGCTACAAATGTCGCTTAATATCGAAATTCACGCTACCTCGGTATATCTCCGTTGGAGAATTGTCGCCGAAGGGGAATTTATATAAGTGATAAATGAATTGGAATCGTGGGGACACGAACCCGCGACGAAAGCCTATTCAGCGACTCCAGTTGACGTAAACCACTGAGCCATCAAGAGAGGGTAAAAGTCTTTTGCCGAGATGTCGTACTGCTTTTACCCGTCGTGAGCGGGGAAAGTGTACTAGCCTCGACAATGACCCACCTCCGCCATGACAGTTCATTGGTACGTTTGGAACACGCAGCTCTTGTTATGAAATTTTTATCACACCGTGATTTATATACAATCATGAAGCTACAAATGTCGCTTAATATCGAAATTCACGCTACCTCGGTATATCTCCGTTGGAGAATTGTCGCCGAAGGGGAATTTATATAAGTGATAAATGAATTGGAATCGTGGGGACACGAACCCGCGACGAAAGCCTATTCAGCGACTCCAGTTGACGTAAACCACTGAGCCATCAAGAGAGGGTAAAAGTCTTTTGCCGAGATGTCGTACTGCTTTTACCCGTCGTGAGCGGGGAAAGTGTACTAGCCTCGACAATGACCCACCTCCGCCATGACAGTTCATTGGTACGTTTGGAACACGCAGCTCTTGTTATGAAATTTTTATCACACCGTGATTTATATACAATCATGAAGCTACAAATGTCGCTTAATATCGAAATTCACGCTACCTCGGTATATCTCCGTTGGAGAATTGTCGCCGAAGGGGAATTTATATAAGTGATAAATGAATTGGAATCGTGGGGACACGAACCCGCGACGAAAGCCTATTCAGCGACTCCAGTTGACGTAAACCACTGAGCCATCAAGAGAGGGTAAAAGTCTTTTGCCGAGATGTCGTACTGCTTTTACCCGTCGTGAGCGGGGAAAGTGTACTAGCCTCGACAATGACCCACCTCCGCCATGACAGTTCATTGGTACGTTTGGAACACGCAGCTCTTGTTATGAAATTTTTATCACACCGTGATTTATATACAATCATGAAGCTACAAATGTCGCTTAATATCGAAATTCACGCTACCTCGGTATATCTCCGTTGGAGAATTGTCGCCGAAGGGGAATTTATATAAGTGATAAATGAATTGGAATCGTGGGGACACGAACCCGCGACGAAAGCCTATTCAGCGACTCCAGTTGACGTAAACCACTGAGCCATCAAGAGAGGGTAAAAGTCTTTTGCCGAGATGTCGTACTGCTTTTACCCGTCGTGAGCGGGGAAAGTGTACTAGCCTCGACAATGACCCACCTCCGCCATGACAGTTCATGGGTACGTTTGGAACACGCAGCTCTTGTTATGAAATTTTTATCACACCGTGATTTATATACAATCATGAAGCTACAAATGTCGCTTAATATCGAAATTCACGCTACCTCGGTATATCTCCGTTGGAGAATTGTCGCCGAAGGGGAATTTATATAAGTGATAAATGAATTGGAATCGTGGGGACACGAACCCGCGACGAAAGCCTATTCAGCGACTCCAGTTGACGTAAACCACTGAGCCATCAAGAGAGGGTAAAAGTCTTTTGCCGAGATGTCGTACTGCTTTTACCCGTCGTGAGCGGGGAAAGTGTACTAGCCTCGACAATGACCCACCTCCGCCATGACAGTTCATTGGTACGTTTGGAACACGCAGCTCTTGTTATGAAATTTTTATCACACCGTGATTTATATACAATCATGAAGCTACAAATGTCGCTTAATATCGAAATTCACGCTACCTCGGTATATCTCCGTTGGAGAATTGTCGCCGAAGGGGAATTTATATAAGTGATAAATGAATTGGAATCGTGGGGACACGAACCCGCGACGAAAGCCTATTCAGCGACTCCAGTTGACGTAAACCACTGAGCCATCAAGAGAGGGTAAAAGTCTTTTGCCGAGATGTCGTACTGCTTTTACCCGTCGTGAGCGGGGAAAGTGTACTAGCCTCGACAATGACCCACCTCCACCATGACAGTTCATTGGTACGTTTGGAACACGCAGCTCTTGTTATGAAATTTTTATCACACCGTGATTTATATACAATCATGAAGCTACAAATGTCGCTTAATATCGAAATTCACGCTACCTCGGTATATCTCCGTTGGAGAATTGTCGCCGAAGGGGAATTTATATAAGTGATAAATGAATTGGAATCGTGGGGACACGAACCCGCGACGAAAGCCTATTCAGCGACTCCAGTTGACGTAAACCACTGAGCCATCAAGAGAGGGTAAAAGTCTTTTGCCGAGATGTCGTACTGCTTTTACCCGTCGTGAGCGGGGAAAGTGTACTAGCCTCGACAATGACCCACCTCCGCCATGACAGTTCATTGGTACGTTTGGAACACGCAGCTCTTGTTATGAAATTTTTATCACACCGTGATTTATATACAATCACGACATCTCGGCAAAAGACTTTTACCCTCTCTTGATGGCTCAGTGGTTTACGTCAACTGGAGTCGCTGAATAGGCTTTCGTCGCGGGTTCGTGTCCCCACGATTCCAATTCATTTATCACTTATATAAATTCCCCTTCGGCGACAATTCTCCAACGGAGATATACCGAGGTAGCGTGAATTTCGATATTAAGCGACATTTGTAGCTTCATGATTGTATATAAATCACGGTGTGATAAAAATTTCATAACAAGAGCTGCGTGTTCCAAACGTACCAATGAACTGTCATGGCGGAGGTGGGTCATTGTCGAGGCTAGTACACTTTCCCCGCTCACGACGGGTAAAAGCAGTACGACATCTCGGCAAAAGACTTTTACCCTCTCTTGATGGCTCAGTGGTTTACGTCAACTGGAGTCGCTGAATAGGCTTTCGTCGCGGGTTCGTGTCCCCACGATTCCAATTCATTTATCACTTATATAAATTCCCCTTCGGCGACAATTCTCCAACGGAGATATACCGAGGTAGCGTGAATTTCGATATTAAGCGACATTTGTAGCTTCATGATTGTATATAAATCACGGTGTGATAAAAATTTCATAACAAGAGCTGCGTGTTCCAAACGTACCAATGAACTGTCATGGCGGAGGTGGGTCATTGTCGAGGCTAGTACACTTTCCCCGCTCACGACGGGTAAAAGCAGTACGACATCTCGGCAAAAGACTTTTACCCTCTCTTGATGGCTCAGTGGTTTACGTCAACTGGAGTCGCTGAATAGGCTTTCGTCGCGGGTTCGTGTCCCCACGATTCCAATTCATTTATCACTTATATAAATTCCCCTTCGGCGACAATTCTCCAACGGAGATATACCGAGGTAGCGTGAATTTCGATATTAAGCGACATTTGTAGCTTCATGATTGTATATAAATCACGGTGTGATAAAAATTTCATAACAAGAGCTGCGTGTTCCAAACGTACCAATGAACTGTCATGGCGGAGGTGGGTCATTGTCGAGGCTAGTACACTTTCCCCGCTCACGACGGGTAAAAGCAGTACGACATCTCGGCAAAAGACTTTTACCCTCTCTTGATGGCTCAGTGGTTTACGTCAACTGGAGTCGCTGAATAGGCTTTCGTCGCGGGTTCGTGTCCCCACGATTCCAATTCATTTATCACTTATATAAATTCCCCTTCGGCGACAATTCTCCAACGGAGATATACCGAGGTAGCGTGAATTTCGATATTAAGCGACATTTGTAGCTTCATGATTGTATATAAATCACGGTGTGATAAAAATTTCATAACAAGAGCTGCGTGTTCCAAACGTACCAATGAACTGTCATGGCGGAGGTGGGTCATTGTCGAGGCTAGTACACTTTCCCCGCTCACGACGGGTAAAAGCAGTACGACATCTCGGCAAAAGACTTTTACCCTCTCTTGATGGCTCAGTGGTTTACGTCAACTGGAGTCGCTGAATAGGCTTTCGTCGCGGGTTCGTGTCCCCACGATTCCAATTCATTTATCACTTATATAAATTCCCCTTCGGCGACAATTCTCCAACGGAGATATACCGAGGTAGCGTGAATTTCGATATTAAGCGACATTTGTAGCTTCATGATTGTATATAAATCACGGTGTGATAAAAATTTCATAACAAGAGCTGCGTGTTCCAAACGTACCAATGAACTGTCATGGCGGAGGTGGGTCATTGTCGAGGCTAGTACACTTTCCCCGCTCACGACGGGTAAAAGCAGTACGACATCTCGGCAAAAGACTTTTACCCTCTCTTGATGGCTCAGTGGTTTACGTCAACTGGAGTCGCTGAATAGGCTTTCGTCGCGGGTTCGTGTCCCCACGATTCCAATTCATTTATCACTTATATAAATTCCCCTTCGGCGACAATTCTCCAACGGAGATATACCGAGGTAGCGTGAATTTCGATATTAAGCGACATTTGTAGCTTCATGATTGTATATAAATCACGGTGTGATAAAAATTTCATAACAAGAGCTGCGTGTTCCAAACGTACCAATGAACTGTCATGGCGGAGGTGGGTCATTGTCGAGGCTAGTACACTTTCCCCGCTCACGACGGGTAAAAGCAGTACGACATCTCGGCAAAAGACTTTTACCCTCTCTTGATGGCTCAGTGGTTTACGTCAACTGGAGTCGCTGAATAGGCTTTCGTCGCGGGTTCGTGTCCCCACGATTCCAATTCATTTATCACTTATATAAATTCCCCTTCGGCGACAATTCTCCAACGGAGATATACCGAGGTAGCGTGAATTTCGATATTAAGCGACATTTGTAGCTTCATGATTGTATATAAATCACGGTGTGATAAAAATTTCATAACAAGAGCTGCGTGTTCCAAACGTACCAATGAACTGTCATGGCGGAGGTGGGTCATTGTCGAGGCTAGTACACTTTCCCCGCTCACGACGGGTAAAAGCAGTACGACATCTCGGCAAAAGACTTTTACCCTCTCTTGATGGCTCAGTGGTTTACGTCAACTGGAGTCGCTGAATAGGCTTTCGTCGCGGGTTCGTGTCCCCACGATTCCAATTCATTTATCACTTATATAAATTCCCCTTTGGCGACAATTCTCCAACGGAGATATACCGAGGTAGCGTGAATTTCGATATTAAGCGACATTTGTAGCTTCATGATTGTATATAAATCACGGTGTGATAAAAATTTCATAACAAGAGCTGCGTGTTCCAAACGTACCAATGAACTGTCATGGCGGAGGTGGGTCATTGTCGAGGCTAGTACACTTTCCCCGCTCACGACGGGTAAAAGCAGTACGACATCTCGGCAAAAGACTTTTACCCTCTCTTGATGGCTCAGTGGTTTACGTCAACTGGAGTCGCTGAATAGGCTTTCGTCGCGGGTTCGTGTCCCCACGATTCCAATTCATTTATCACTTATATAAATTCCCCTTCGGCGACAATTCTCCAACGGAGATATACCGAGGTAGCGTGAATTTCGATATTAAGCGACATTTGTAGCTTCATGATTGTATATATATATATATATATATATATATATATATATATATATATATATATATATAAATAGTGTGTATGTATATGTATATATGAACTGATCTATATAGAAATTCATGTTGAAACGTAACAGAAAATCTGCTAGTTGTTATACGTCTTTGTGATCGGAGAGTGACAAACAGATACTGCTGATTCATCGAACGCCATGCAATCATTGGGGTTGGGCGTGGGCAGTTCAAATGAGTGTCATACGTAGAAGACCCTTATTGGTTCCTTTCGATTATAAGAGACCAATCAGCTGAGGTCTACGACCTAAGCAAATTCAGTTTGAAAAGTTAATGCTCAGTAAGGGATTAGCGGTCTACGGGGTTGGGGCGTCT